>JBAMBK010002499.1:0-132216 GCA_037043435.1 Drosophila suboccidentalis | reverse complement strand
CCTTGCCACAACAGTTCTAATTAAATTGTCCGCACAATTAAATTGTTCTTTGTATATTTTGAAACGCAACGGAGCAAGTTGATTCCCTTCTTTCTACAGGTATATTTTTGTTTTGCATAAATATTTGTGTTTTTGTTTTTTGCAAATTTTGTTAAGTAACTGCGAAGCAGAGTGAAGACCAATTGGACTTCATTAGCTTGCCCCGAGGCTGACATTGCCAGTTAATTGAGGCAACCCAGAAACAAATTTACCAGAGCTTCACAATTTTGTTGTTCAAAGGGAATCACATAAATTTCGAATATGGCTTCAAGGCTGCTATCGTGTTGTCGTGTCGACAGCACATGACATTTATTTGCACGTCAAAGAGAACTGAAAGGATGCAACTTCATGTTCATGCTCGTCTGCGAGTGCCACACATGCCATTTGCAATTGGCATTGTCATAGCCATAGCCATAGCCATAGCCTGGATCTATTTCTATTTCCGTCTCTGAGCATTTCCTGCTGGTCTGCCTTGTTAATTTGCCACAATTGAAAAATGCTTGAAACGCTTTCTTCTTCACTCAATTTGAGCACATTTTTTTGCCCGGTTTTTTCAACATGTGGGCTATTGCCTTTTGAGCATTTCACTTTGTGCATACTTTGTTTTCTTCACAAGCTTTCTGAGTTAAAATGATGAAATGGAGCAATGGGTTAATTGACTAAGGCATGATTCAATTTAAACAGTACTCGGTAAACAATTTATGAAAAAACCTAAATATTTATTTGTTTTTTTGCTCTCTTGAAGTATCTTACTATCTCAGACTTTGCACAACACTGCGACAACTTTGTAATTAAGTTGCGTGAGCTTCTGAAGATTTCAGTCTTAACCACAAAGCAAATTTAAGAATTCAACCAACAAAACCACCAAAATACTTCCATTCTTGCACGTCTGGATAAATATTTACCAAAATTTCTGACAACCACATATTAGTAGTGTTTTAAAATGAATTTCAGGAGGGTGAAATAAATAAATAAATAACAGAAAAAAGGAATAGAACAAATGTCGTAAGTCAGAACTTCTTGCAGACACCCAAGAGCTGAAACGTAAATACAATTTCAATTTATATTTAATTTATAGTTTAAAAATGTGCTGAGTTTTTTCAAAGGACTTCAATTGAATGAGTTTACGAGAATTTTGCCAATGTTCGACCTTATGTAACTTATCAGTCTGATCTGAAACGATTTATAATACAATTCTGGCTGTTCATTTATTGTCGCAATCAAAATATTTCTAGCATACTGTTATGCAGAACAAGGATTGAAATTTAATATTTAATGGCATTAAATTAAAATTGCCAATGACGAAAATTCAGTAAAAATTATGTTAAATATATTAACATTAATTAAAAGTGACAGTGGCGCAGGTAAACAAATATAATTGCTCATAATAAATGCATATGCGATGAAATTTGCGAATTTCTTTTTCATAAATTAAACAGCTTAAATGCGTCATGACTAATTAATGCACTTTATAGTAATTAGTATTATAAGTTTAATACGATAAAGCTTTATTTATACATAACATTTATTCAAACACCAGCGCGGTCAACAGTTTTAATCCAATAGCATTCAACAATAAACTGGTTAAACATTCCAGAAAATGACAAGCCCGAACATTACTTATACATATTCAAAGCAAATAACAAAAGCTCAGAAAGCAAATATGAATTATGAAAAAAGTCGCAATGAAACAAAATACAATACAACAAAAACAAAGGCAAATATGTAAATTATGTTTTTTAACTTTATGGTGATGGCTTTTGTTTGTTTTCTTTTTTATTAATGATGTACCCTACATTGTTTGACTTTTTAATGAAAATTTTAATAATTTAATGGCAACCATGCTCAAATTAACAAAGGACATACGTAGCTTTATATTAAAATGTGTAAATAATATAAAACCCACAATAATTGTTGTAATCTGTATTTGTACAACGAAAGATTGAATATTTGAGTTTAAATATAATGCACTCTATACCATTAAACTATTTGTTATTTTTGCAATGGATGATGCATGGGTTAAGGGTTGCAAATTTCAGAAATGATGCTGAGAGTTATGATTGGTTTCTACTTTTTGGCAGTTGCTATGGAATTTCCAGCGTTTACTTATAAATTAAGCAAAAAATCTCACTAGAATTGCATACATACATCATTTTGATTTCACTTTTGATAAAAACTTGCACATTTTTTTAAAAACATAATTGAATTTTATTTTACTTCAGTAACATGTGTGTTTATAAATGCTGCAACTAAATTTTCAAAATAAATGTAGACTATTTTAATAATTACTTTGACAGCAAGAATACATAAACAACAGCAAAACAACAAGTATGTGTAAATATGTAAATATTCTGCATTATCCGGTGGCTCTTTTCAAAATTAAACGTATTTTTGTGGTCGATTTTATGTATTTCTATTCGAATAATTTGCATAGTAAAAACACATTGGCAATAATCGAGAAAAAATAATAAAATAAATATTTCATTAAATATAATTAGTCGCTGTTGTTGGCCATTTTCGAGTATTTCGAGTGTATGTCGAGCTCATTTCATTTGAATTCATGCGCGTAATTGTTTATTTGTTTTTTGGTGTAACATTGTGGTTGTTGGTCTGTTTGATAATAGCAAGTAATTTAGGAAATGTTGTAGATAATAAAAATTAATAAAAGTTACCTGTTACACATTACTATAAAACAATTTGCGTTATTAAAGATAGCAGCAAGACTCCAATTGAATAATATACAACTCCACAAATAAGCTACATGTAATTTTAAATTAAAATATGCTTCAGGAAAAGGCGGGAGAAATTTAAGTGTACGGCTAGACAGGAGAGACACACGCATACAAACACGAGATTTATGATGAAGTGCACTTTATTTATTTGATTTTTTTTACTTTCCCCCATTTGCCAGCTTAAAGAAAAACAAAATGCCAGCGGACAATTACGGACGGAAATAAAAAAATACGTTATGTGTAAATGGGAGTGCAGAAAAGCTCGCAGGAAACTTTATAAAACGTGACTTGAACTAGAAGATGGGGCAGCACCATTGATGCAACGTGGCGTCGTCTACCGCTTGACTGCATCCATGAGGAGGAGCAGGAGGAGACGGAAGAGGACGAGGACGAGTCAAACTGCCTTCGAGTAGCAATTAACGCCATGATATTGCGGTTCGGTGGCACGTGGCATGCGCCATTTGTGCGTGACATGGCACAGCGTTCATATGCCGAATGAGACGCATTGACAGCCCGACAACGACACCGACACCGACACTTGCACCGCCAACAACTGCGAGTAGAGGCAAGCAGTTTTATTTTTGTAGCATACTTTAGAGCGCCTTTCGGGCTTTACGTTCAATTTGCTTATTGCAAACGTAAACTTATGCAGACGACAACGATGACAACGTTGTCGCCAACATTGCTCCACATCCAGCCAAGTTTGTTGCAATTTGCAATTTGGGTCGTTGTCGTTGTTGTTGTTGTCATCTCCTTTGGCGTCGCTCCCTCGCGCTTTCTGTCTGCCACGCATTTGTCGCTAATTTGCCGCGAAAAGCCTTGGCTCGTCTCTCCTCTCTCCTCTCTTTTCTCACCCTTTTCCCCTTCACAGTTAGCAGTTTGGTTCTCATCTCCCTTTGTAATTGCTTGGCACCAATTGTTTTAAATGCTCGACGCGCGTACCCAAATTGCTTGGCTGCCGCCACCACAATTCTGAGCTGAATGCAGCCTTTTAACCCAGTTGAGTGCTGGCTACACTAGCCAACAAAAGTCTACACAATTCAATACACTTTTGACGTTGAAATGGCACGAATAAATCATTTATATGAATACTGAATACACCTAAAAGAGCACGTAAGCTATGATATGAAATCAAACAGAGAGGTGAAATTAAAGTGATATTATATTAATGCATAAAAACTCTTCTGAGGACGAGGATGAATATCACACAAATTAGCATAATCATTTGCATTATTCAAATACTATTTATGCTAGTTTCAATTAAATATAATAATTTATTAGCTGATAAGAAGTCAATCAACAAGTTGAGTAGTGTTTCAATATTCTATAAAATATTGTTTGTATAAATTAAACTGCAAATAAAAATGTACTTATTTAATAATAATCATCGGAATATATTCACTGAAATAAGTCTTAGGCTTATCAGTAAAAATTACCTCCCTTACGACAGTTAATGCTGGTGACAATCTTCTTTCAATAACATCCAGAAATTCAACAAGTGTTTGTAACCCAAGAATATTTCGCTAATTTGAATATTTATGTGTATGAATATAAAATTTCTGCATAAATTTATTAGTAACCAATGAGTAACGACGATTCTTTATCTTAGCAAAAAAATGCGTGAAGTAATACAATATCTAGCTGAATATTTAATTTTGTTGCGTAGTGTTGACATCAATGGGTTTGTGTAGCAATAAGAAATTGCAAATGTTTTTATTATAAACAATGAGTGCGTGTGTGAGTGAGTGAGTGTATACTCGCATGTTGGTTTGAACTTTTTGCCGTTTCAAGTCGAAATCGATGCGCATCAATATTCAATATGTTGCCTTTACTGGCATCCAGTTTGTAGCTGACACCGCCCGCATCTCCGTCCCTCCACAGCACCACAGCACAATCTCAATGCGAATCCTTGTCGATACCAAACGCCAGCTGATGTTTGCTTTACGTAATGGAATTGTGCGGTGACTGGTGTGCGCTACATTTTTCGCCTTCTTGGCACGCCTCGATTTTGGTTCAGTTCAGTTTGGTTCGGTTCGGTTCGGTACGGTTGGGTTTTTGTAGCTCTGACTTTTTGTCTGTGAGTTTTCCTTGCCTTGGCGGATGGATTGGCGTTTTCGAACGGCTTTCAATTGGCTTGCGGCGCGGTGTGCGGAAAATTCAAGGGGCAAGTGGCATGTGGCATGTGGCACGAGGCATGCGTCAATGTTTCAACATTTGCTCTGCACATTTTCGGTGGCGCTTCATTCAATTTATTTTTGACTTTAATTAAATAAAAATACGCATACGTTAAAATTTCAACTGTGCTACATTGACATAAGCTGATTATAGTCGCATGTTCCACTCTGTTGACAAAATGCATTCGGCAGCTGTTGCGGCTCACGATAATTTTCTTTTCTTTAAGTGCTTATTTTCTTTAATTGTTTTCCATGCCATAGATCAATTTTAAATGACATTAAAATTGAATGGTGCATTTAAGGTAATGATCTGCTTTTAGTTTCCAATTCTCCGTTGACAACTTCAATACAATATTCTTCTACAACACATTATCATATGCGCACCAGTGTTGTGTAACGCAACTAACACGTGTTCGTATTAGCAAGCAACTAAGTGTTGTTATTCCACAGTTTTACACCACAATTACCAGCTCCAACACCGGCACATGCTCATGCCTCAACACACACAGTCTCGCCCCCGATTCCGACCTCGGCACCGATCCCAAGCAAAAGTAGATCCCCTACCAATCTGAAACTACGTGCCACGCAGCGTCAGCTACGTGTCGAATTCCGAATACCCGAGTTACTCATAAATGTTAGACAATGTCTGCAGTTTCAGAGGGTGTGAGGGTGTGAGAGTTGTGCATGTCTTTGGCATCTTTCCTTCACTTCTCGAATAGCTCTTGATGCTTTTACTCTCGGTCTTTGCGTCTCCCAACACGCATAAGAGTATGCCTGCTATTTAAAGTGTTTTTTCGGCATCCCAAACTTCTGTTTTCTCGCCTCTTAGTACAACGTAATCATATCAGCGCTACATTTTGTCGCCGTTCCTCGTTCTACACACATATACTACCTAGGATACATGTGTATCTGAGAGATGCATCTGCCTTACATGTTGTCCTTGATGTTGTTTGTTGTCTGTTGTTGCTTGTGCTCTACTTTTTTGTATCCTTTTGAATGTTTTGCAAATCCCATGACCTAACTAGTATGTTCAATGGGGCTCTAAAAGTGCAATCAGAATCGGAATGAATGAAAGGGATTATAAATAGTTTACAAATTCAGCACGAAATTCAATGAGTGCTCGAAATTCAAATGCAGTTGTATTAATTTGAGACAACAATACATTTTATCAATTTTATAATTATGTTTTATTATGCATTTACTAGATAATTCTAAATTATTGAAATATTATACCAAAACTTATTGGAAAAGTTCCAAAATTTAAGTTTTCATAGTTATGTATATATACAATTTAAATACATTTATTGTGAAGTATTTAGTTTATAAACTAACAGGAAATAAAATATTTATGTATTTCAACTAAAACTTTAATAAAATCATTGTAGATACTGTAGTTTAAGGCATAGAAACTTTTCAATTAATAATCAAGTGAAAACTTTGGTTTAAATACAATATATCTAATATTATTCATAAAGTGCACAAATTGAAATTAAAATATACATAGTTTATTCTCTCAATGTATTGCCACAGATGTAGTCGCTTCCCTATTCACTATTATCTGCTAAAGGGACTCTATTGATTTTGTGTATTCGAGTTAATAGACTAACGATTTGATGTTCAATTTGTGCTCCATTTCAGTCGGAGCCAGTGAGCCAAAAAGCTGTTCGCATCATTTTGATGTCAATTATTTTGTCGACAAGCTTTTTACATAGTTACTACTCAACCCAAAAGGGCTGCAAAGAAAAAGGAGAACCAGAACTGAGTCACATAGTGAATTATTTAACTTTTTTCAGAGCATTTTCTATGAGTTCTTTGGCACACGCCTTTGAGGTATGTTCAGGTTTCCCTCCAACCTAACATTGTTTTCTTAGCTCCCTCGTTACGCTTTTTGGCTGCTTCTTTTCGCAGTTTAAGCTGCGTCAAATTGGAGCAGAAAATTGCAGCTGAACTGAGTGAAGTCGCATGGTAATTGCCAAAAATAAAGCTGTAACAATGGGGATATAGTGCTATAGTAATAACGTTGTACTTATAAAGCTCAAAAGAGTCTTGAACTGCATACGAAAACAAGCGGGAAAGGCTACAGCCGAGTTCCCGACTATAGCATACCCGTTACTTATTTAATTATATATAAAATATTTGCACTGCATACTTTTAGGCACTTACATTGGTTAAAAACTTAAATCAGCTGCTAGCTGATAATAGTATTTAACGTTAATTACCAAAAATAAACGTATTATCTTAAAAACTGTGCCCACCACACGCACAGTTTTTAAGATAATACGTTCAATGGAATACATTTAAAAAATACTGGATTTGCGTGGGGTGTATAAAAGTTGATGCTGATCAAGAATATATATATTTTATATTTACTTTTCCCTGTTATATACATATCAAGCAATAAAATATACCCCTTTACATATTGTTTAAGTAACGGGTATAATCAGACATTAACGAGCGATGCCAGACATTTGCCGGATAGTGTTGCCATCCCATCACAAAGAAACTGGTTTGACATTACAGATTGAAGAGATCTGGCAAAGCTGTCTGGAGTTATTTTTGTTAGAATCATTAAACTCGAATCGATTTCTCGGTCAACTGTCAAACAAACAGAAACAGAAACGGAAGTCCCATCACTGCCATGTCGAAAGGCGCAACTGCCGTCAACGACACGTCACTTCCAGGTAACAACGGCAGCTTCAGTTCTTCCTCCGGCAATGACAATGGCGACCAGCAGAATAAAAAACCCAAGACCCGGAAAATGCTCAACGATCCGCGCTTTCAAATCCGGCCACTGCAGCAGGTGGCATCGGCCTGTTCTGGCGCCATGATCACGGCCTGTTTCATGACCCCCCTGGATGTCATCAAGACTCGGATGCAGTCGCAGCAGACGCGTTCCAACAAGTGCTTCCTCTACTGCAACGGCCTGATGGATCACCTGTTCTCCTGCGGCTCCAGCTCGTACTCGACCATGAGTAAAAATATGAAGCCACAGTTTACAAGCACTCTGGACGCGTTGCTGAAGATCAGTCGCCATGAGGGCATCAGTGCGTTGTGGAGTGGATTGGGGCCAACGCTCGTCTCGGCGCTGCCCTCGACGGTTGTCTACTTTGTGGCCTACGAGCAGTTCAAGGCCAGATACATTGCCCTCTACAAGGATCACTTTGCGGCTCCTGGCTCCAGTCGGAAGGAGCTGCCCCTGGTGGTGCCCATGCTGTCCGGAGTGACCGCTCGCATCTTTGCCGTAACCTTTGTCAGTCCCATCGAGCTGGTGCGCACCAAGATGCAGTCGAAGAGACTCAGCTATGCCCAGATGATGGGCTTTGTCCGCAATGTCATCGCCTTGCAGGGCATCACGGGACTGTGGCGGGGATTGCCGCCCACTATACTGAGAGACGTGCCCTTCTCGGGCATCTATTGGCCCATCTATGAGTACCTCAAGTTCTGGATGAGCGGCAGCAGCGAAGATCCCTCGTTCGGGGTCAGTTTTATCGCTGGAGTGCTGGCCGGCTCGGTAGCTGCCCTGGTCACCTGTCCCTTCGACGTGGTGAAGACCCACGAGCAGATTGAATTCGGCGAACGCGTCATCTTCACCGACTCACCCACCAAGGAGCTGAGCAAGCAATCCACCTTCGGCCGCCTGGCGTCCATTTATCGCGTCTTTGGAATCCGCGGACTCTTCGCTGGCTACGTTCCACGGCTGATCAAGGTGGCGCCCGCCTGTGCCATCATGATATCCACTTTCGAGTACAGCAAATCGTACTTCTTCTACTACAATATTCATAAGCACAACGCGCAACTGATGCAGAACAATCCGAATGCAAAGCTAGTCAACGATGATGACATCGACTAGTTGACCCCAGGTTCGAGTTAATCAATTCTTTTATAAATAAAAAAGAAGTATATTTTATGTTTCAGCTCAATTTCATGGAGTTTAATAAGGGAAATCAACTTCATATATTTTTTCATATTTTTACAGCCAACGGGCTTCAGTCTTCATAGGGCTGCTGTCGCTTGATCCAATGAAAACTTCCGTTGACTTCTGTTGATTTAATTTAACATTTACTCAAGCTGACATGTGGAAGCATGTAAATATGCGAGGGAAATTAAATTGATGCTGCATGAATTAAATATGCATTCGAAAGTAACACTTTTAACTTCCTACAGCGTATTTTTTGGTTTCCAGCGGCATTTAAGTATGTGGGTGCAATTCTGTGTCAACACAAGGTTCAAAGAGAACTTAATGGACTGTCGTTCCCCAATGTAAATATTAAAATATCTTATCAAGCATCTGTGAATGTGGATGTGTGTATGAACTACTTATTATATGATTAAATAAATATTTTCGAATTTATTATACCTAGTATTGTTATCTTTTAAATTTCAGAGATTCAGTCAATATTTATAACTGTTCCACCAATTTTTAATTCAACCAAACTAACAAAAATTGATTTTATTTTAATTTATCATGTTTCAGACTTTGCTTTTTGCCTAAAATAAAATGCTGTCAAAGAGTCTGAAGTATGCCCATTTCAATTCCAGCTACTTGAACAATAATCGAATTGGTCTGCTTTCGCACTCCACAACTTCGCAACTGTTGCCTGGTCACGTTCACATTTCAAAATGCCCACAGCGCCAATTTTGGCTCGTGCCAAATCCAAACAATGCGAACAATGGGCCAAGCCGAGTCTCCATAATAATGTTGGCCAGTCGCACGTTTTGTGGCCGAAAATGCAGAAAGTGCATTCATATAAATCAGAAATATCGAGGCTAAACATAAGCAATTAAGAAATGCTTTCGATTCGCTTGGCAAAGGCGGCACAAAATAATTGCATTTTGTGAACCGCGGAAAATAATTAAAAATGTCTACTTTCAGTTGAACTTTAACAAAATTGAAACTGACCCAAAAAACTTGATTTCCCTGGCGAATATTTAATGTATAGTTTCTTTTTCAAAGATTGAACAAGCAGAGCTAACAAAGCATTCCGATAGGACATGTTAAAAAAGAAAAGAAGTATATTGCTTTTTGTGCTGACCGCAATTTTCAAAGTCGCCAAAAAAAATCGATGAAAGTGTTTGTCTGATAGCGATGAGCATTATGTGTGATTTCCATTCACAGTGACTCGCAGCTAGAGGTGATGTGAAATGCTTATTTATTTATTTATTAATTTATTTATGTATTTATTTATTTATATATTTATGTTTTTATTTAATTATTTTTTTTTGTTTTTATTTATATTCTTATTTATTTATTTATTCATTAATTTATTTATTATAAACTTTTTAATAATTTATTTCAATAATGTATTAATATCAAAACAATACTTCTGGGATAAGACATAGCGTAGGTTGTATGTATAGATAAATACATTTTTTTGGCGTAGGAATACCGTCAAATATTCACTGATTTTCCTTTTTTTAGCGATATTGGAAAGAAGAAACTTTGGTATTTAAACGTGCCATACTTGACTTAGCAGGTTTCAATTCCCTTATTAGAGTATTTTCTATGTAAAGCAATTATTTTTGTGTTTTCTTGTTTTCTCTTCTTTAAAAATAACACGTTTTCATGTGTCTATTTTCTAAAATCGGACAATAATTAGCAAAGCTATAATAGATTTTCTGAAACAAAATTGGTCAATATGTTGATATTGGCGCAAATATTGCCCCATTTTCCAATCCCTCATTTTCCATTTTCCATTTGTAGTTGCAAAGTTAACAAAACGGAGTATTTTTCCATTACTTTTTTTTTAAAAAGTTGAATATCTCATTTAAATATTACTCGATTTTAATAAACTAAAAGCAGAAGACGTAAAATTAAATGTTTTTTTGAAACTGCATACCAAAATTAAATTGCTTTCTACAAATTTAACTTATTAATTTACGTTCAAAGTATGGTAGCAAACAACTTTAAAAATCCCTATATTTTTACATATAGCTCACTCAATATTTAACCGAGATTGCAGTGTAATACACCGTTAAGTATGCATAGTTTAAGTCATAGGATTTTTTAACTCTATCAACCTCGAAAAAACGGTTTTTTTTACCGTAATTTAAAATTTTGATGTGCAACGAAAAATTCTAGTATGCCACAATGTTACATTTAACTATATCTACATTGTAGACTGTAACACTGTGTAATCTGGTCACACTTTTTCAAGTTTGTGTCTCGATTTAATCCTCAACAGAATTTTAAGCTGCTTTCAAACAAAACAAAAACTATTGCAAGTATTTTTTGAGCTTATTCGGCTTCAATTTAAGCCTCAAAAGTGATCATCTCCAATAAGCCAAACGGGACAAGGCAACAAATATATACATATGTATTCACATGTATTTATGTGCGTATGTATCCGCGAGGCAACTTATCGAGGCATTTATCGTCGAAGTTTTCTTTGTTAAACGAAAATTGCCAATAAAGCGCATTAAAAATATGCTTTCACTTAAATAATTGAAATTATATTAAAGCGAATTTCACTGATGGGCCAGTGTAAGCCAATTTGTTACTTATCCACATGAAGGCGGCAACAGCGGCAGCCCCCACAATTTAACCAACCTTTTTCTTTCTCCTGCAAATATATATATTTTATTTTTTTTCTCCCTGCCAACGGCTTTGTTCGGCTTGGGGCGTGTCCATAGTCCATATATTCAGTCAGGCTGTTGCTTTTTTTGCTCCTGCCGGGTTTCAAAAATATTATGCTAGCACACAAAAAAGTTGTTGATGGCCAACCCAATTGGGAATTGTTGTTCTTGTCCTTCCCCTGTGTTTGGTCCTGCTGTTTGTTGGCCATCATCCTTCAACATTTGGTCTGTCAGATTGGCAAGGGCCGAGTTTCGTTTTTGCTTGTTGCGTTTGTACTCGTATTTGCATTTAATTGTTGTATTAAAAATACACCAGCACACAAAGTTCCGTCCGTCCGTCCGTCGCTTTATTTATGGCCTCTTTCATTTCAATCGCCTTTTTTTCCTGTGCAAACATGGGCAGTGTGTGGGCGGGGCAGGCAGTATCGACATTTTATCAAGACCATGAAATTGATTTGCCCCATGTCCTTGTCTATGTAATACAAAAATGGAGTTAAGCTCTACTCAAAGCTGTCTTTGTTGGCATCTAATGAGCTAAGCATTGATTAAATGGTATGAAAAGTCGATCGACTTTACCCATTAAATAATTTTGATTATCTTTATTGAAGCTTAACGGAGAAATCCTTAAAGTTCATTGAACTAAGACCGACCTATTGACTTGAAATTGAATCAAAACAATTTGTTTAATTGCTTAATTCTATGCGCAGAGTTTGGCCAAACTTGGCCCAAGGCATCGACTTGCACTGTATCCTTGCAACTATCTTTTCTTGGCCCAGAGTGTTTTAGATTTCCAACTTTCGTTGCATAGCTGTTGATTTTTCAAGCTGACGCTCTAAGCAAGTGCGTAAAAAGAAAACAATTTTCCCATGACCTTACTGGACGAAGCATTTAATTAATTTTTAGAGCCAAAAAGACTGAAGCAAAGAGTAAAATGAAATGAAAGGAACGAAAAGAAAGGGATAGCTGCGAGGGAGTCTATTTGAAAATACGATTAATTTTTCACGAGCTAGAAAACTCCGCTGACGTCTTTAAAATGGCCACGCAAATTTTTAATTAGCCAAGCCTTTTGCTATTTTTACCCTGCCAAATTTTCCCTTTCACTCACCTGTGCTGTTGTGTTGTGTACCTAGGCGGAGACGTCGGAGTTTTAATTAAAAAGTACAAAAAAATATACAAAACAAACATTTGCTTGCTTGCCCCGTCCCAATACAAAACTCAAGGCCAGCTGTAAAGGTTTCTAATATTCCGTGAATTTTCTTTTTTCACTGCACTTCAATGTCGACTCGATTCGAGTCAAGTCTCATGGGCAGAAGCGGACAGCTCTTTATTTTATTATGCAGACCGTACATAAATTATTGCTAAGCGGATTTTTGACCTTCGCTCTCCCTTTGAAAATGTTAAATGCTGTTTATTTTGATTTAAATTTGATTGCGGCTCATTTGCAGCACACAAACTGCAGCCATTTGCAAGCCAATCTCCTTCTCTACTAACTATGTATAAGACTTGCTTATTTTTCTGGCATTTCAACGCAAATTGCCCGCAATTTTTTAAAATATATATTTTTTACAATTTATATACCTCTCTCTCTCTATTTTGGTGCTGTTTCTATGCTCCATTTTGGTGTGTTTTGCTCGTTGGGTAAAGCCAACTAAATTATTTAAGCGATAATGGCGCGTAAAAGTCATAAATTTATGGTCGCGAATTGTTAATGGAGGCTCTTGCCGAAAGGTGTCGAGCTCTGTGCTCGGTTGGGTGCTGCCTTTAAGTGCTGGGTTATTTATAAAAACCGCCCAAAAGGCCTAATTGATCTCATTTGGAATATTATTTTCAGCCAGGCGAATTCTTCTCATAGTTAATTTGCCGCCTACTCTCGCATAACCCTTGAAATTATTTCGGTAAACTGCTTTGTTATTTTCCAACTTAAATTGTCTGATAATCTTTGTATTAATAACAAGACAATTATAAACTTTTTATTATTTAATCTCGTTTTCATACTCCAACAAGGTTAAACAAACAATCAGGAGGAACTCGTTAACTTTCTTTTCTTTTCTTTTTGCCCCACATGTTTTCGCAATCTTTCAAAGATTTTTCATTTTCCATTTTCCATTTTGCTCTGTTTTTACGAAGTTTATG
This sequence comes from Drosophila suboccidentalis, assembly GCA_037043435.1. Taxonomy (NCBI): domain Eukaryota; kingdom Metazoa; phylum Arthropoda; class Insecta; order Diptera; family Drosophilidae; genus Drosophila; species Drosophila suboccidentalis. Next base: position 118,565 of record JBAMBK010002499.1, on the reverse strand, counting down.
AATAATTCATGAGGCAACTTTATATGATATCGTTCGAAACGCACTACAAGAATAGACGAACTGAATTATAAATGTTTTGAGTATGTTAAAGTTGTGTTTTAAAAATAAAAGCAGATGCCAACTAGCATGTGCAGCAGCTACAAATTTATGACTACAGATTGTAAAGTTGCATTAAGTAGACATAAGCGATTATAAATAGAGAACATTTTTAATGGACTTTGAGAAACTTTTTCTCTGAAAAAATGTTTTTAAATAAAACAGGCTTTGATGCAAAGTTTTAACTTAAATTATACATTGCAATTACTTGTTACAGGGTATTTAAACAACCCTAAACTGTGAGCAGCCGAGCAAAGTATCTTTCTAAATATGGACTAAAAACATGTCCAATATTATGCATTTAAAATTATTTTGCTCAGAGAAACAGATTTAATGTAAATACAAAATAAAGCTTTAAATACTGTGATAAATTATGACATTTTATATAAACTGGAATAAAATCAGCAAGGTACACTGACTGTAAAAGTTGTGGCCATAAAAAATTTGAAAATTACCAAATTGGTTTTGCACTGCTGCGTAGCGAGAGAACTAAGTGCTCAGTTATCGCTTAAATGCAATTTGCATATTTAAGGAAATTTACAAAATAAACAACAAAAGCGGCAGAAAGTGTGGCTGCAAAAGATCAGCTAAAAGGAAAAGTTGAATACAAAAAAAATATAAATAAAATGGGAGAAAAACAAGCAACTTTTGCTTTCGGTTTTGCCTAATTTACATACAAAGTTTGGGCGAGTCTTCAGATGAATGTTGCTTTTTTGCCTTCATAGAAATGAGGTCTCCATTTTTATTTTTATTTTTATTTTTGTTTTTCTCATTTTTTTTAAACACATCATATGTAAATACGCACCTTAGAGCCCACACAACACACACATGATGACCGACCTCAGGTAAAAAGGGTCGAGACTGCACTATGGGCGAAAAGTCGATTATTCTGGCATAAACTACAATTTTAAAGCTAGAGCTTTCAAATTTGGCATGAACCTTATTTGAACTAAAATATAATTTTTAATTTTTTTTTTTTTGGATTTGGACCACGCCTTAGCTTTCCTCTCCTCACCCGACTATGAGAAAAATTTGTAAAATATTTATGTAAAATCCAAATATAAAGCTAGAGACCTGAAATTTGGCACGAATCTTAAATAGGTTAAAGTAGAATTTATGCAGATTTTTGTTTTTTAATTGGATCTTTTCTTCGCCCTCTTTTTCTAACTGACTCAGTAAAAAAGTTCAATTTTTTTTTTATTCGCTGAAATATTAAGTGAGATATTTTAAACTTCACATGTTTGCTAATTAGACTTTTATAAAATTAACAATTTTTTTGGAATCATAGTTTGACCATGTGTTCACCTCCATTTTCATCCGATTCCGGAAAATTCTGATTTTTCTACCATATTTTAGCATACTTTTAATCGATTTTGCGCAAAAATGCGCAAAAGAAATTAATAACACTATATACTAGAGGCTTTAATTAATAACTTGCCATACTTAGTTGCTTGCGCCATCATGCACTTTATAAGTATTACTCCACGGAAAATAACTGCATTTCATATTTTTTTTGCTAAAAATACATTAAACAAAACCGTCGACAACAACAACTAGACAAAAATTTTAATACATATTACATCAAATAATCATTTTATATACCGTGAGCATCATATTCCATATTCAACTTGATTTCTTTATTAAAACTTTGCTTATAAAATTACGCTTGAAACACAATGAACTAACGGGCAAATTTTCAAAAGCATGGGCTTTTACAAAACAGCTGACTTTAGAGAGTTGCCACAAGAGAAGAGTTGTCGCATAGTCCGAAAAAGAATATGTTTTAATCTAACTGAAGTGTTAACATTCAATAAATAAAGTCACATTTTGAAAATAATACCATCAATTTTTCGACTTTATGCCAGAAAAATCGTCAAATCGCCCAATGTGGACTGGTGAAAACTTCGCGAACTTCTGCCGGAAATGTGGTACAAGTAGATTCATTATAACAACCATTGTTAGGCTTAAATAAACAACAGAAAACGAACATTTTAATTGGAGGATGTCAGAATTTGTTTAGGAGTATGAGCAAAAAAACAATTCAAAGTGCAATTCATTAAATAAGCAGGGACCGAAAACAACAGTCATGGAATCAAAATTTAATTAAAGAAATCTTTGTTAAGGAAATATGCATGGATAATATCAAAGTTTTGACTCTTTTTTTATAATTAAAATCCGTGAAACTCGCCTATTTATAATTTTAAGCTAAGTAATTTTGAATTCTTATTTTCAATTAAACTGCAAATTTATGGAATAACAATTGTATTTTTTGTGTTTATAGCAATTATTGTCCCTGAAATTAAGAACAATTAAATAAATAGGGATGGGTTAAAAAGAATACAAATTTGTATTTTTGTAAATAGAAATAAAATTGAGGGCATAATATTATAATAATATATTATAATTAGAGAATTTACCAATTTATTTTTAAGTTGTCAAAAAATTAAATTTGCAAAAATACCTGATTTTTAAATCAGTTTACCTTAAAAGCAACTGTTTCTTATCGCAGATTCTCTTCACGAGTGGAGATCCAAGCACACGACACTGATGAGCAATGGCAGGCGACGATGATGGCTCGGATTGCGATGGGGACTGACAATGGCAGGCGTCTCCGCCTGTTGACAGGCGGCTTTCGTCAACAGATATGATGTATGTACAGTGTACACATACATACATACACAAGAACGTATGCTACACTCACAAACACACAGCTAGGGAGACATTCATCAGTCAGTTCGCAAATTTTTTCGTCGCTTTGGCTTATGAAATATGTTTTAAATTCCACAGCAGCTGTAGCACCCACTCACAAGAGTCGGAAGAGTTCCACGGACACTGGACACTGGTTGCAAAATGTTGACAAGTCCTGGCGGTTCCAAAAGACAGTTTCGCCTCACATTCACAAGTGATAGAAAAAAAATCAAAGAAAATATTTACTTTCACTTCAACAAACATGAACTTAAATTTATTCCAATGCCAATTTCCGCTTCAATTGTGAACGCGAAAGCAAAAGGGAAATGTTTTGAAAATGGTTTTGGGAATCTCTTTAATGGAATTAAATTCTGATGCGGGTCGAGTTTCTAGGTTGTGGCTCTAATCTCGTATATGTAAATAATGCTTCTTGCAGCCCTTGTAATTTAGTTGCAATGCTTTTTTCATGATGCAAGCCCAACGACGTAGTCGTAGTGCATTTGTCGAGCACCAGGACAACGACTAATGACTTGGAATTTGTTGCCCGCCAGCCAAATGAGCGAGTTTCTCTGAGAGTGTGTACATACATGTGAGGCAGCTGTTGTCACCGCCGTTTGCCATTAACGCCCAGGACAACCCGAAAAGGAAAGGAGAAAAACTGCAACTTAAGTGCAAGAGGAGCGTAAAAATCATTAAGCTACAGCTGTCGTAAATACATACAGCACAGCACTCCCACAGTATCTCCCACAACTACGTACACATAAAATACATACATGTCTGAGAGACAGGCAAATGTATCTCTTTTCATGCCGGCAGACATGACGTATGAGTTATGTATATAAATTTTATGGCACTTCACTCATACGCCCCAGTGCCTTTAATTATATTTTCTGAACACATGATATACAATTTAATAGTTGTTAGTTTTAAGCATATTATTGTAGAAAGCAGCACTATTGTAAACGTTAAATTATGGTAAATATTTTTGTAAGGGACACAAATTGATTTCTATCAAGACTCATACAAAAAGACAATTAGCTTAATATTTAATTTATTTTTTCTAATTACATAAAAATAATACATAAATACACAAACAAAACAATGCTGAGGATAACAAATTCGATTACAGACTTTATTTGTGAAATCGTAATTCCGTTTAACATAACAAATTTTAATGAGTGACTTGCAGTTCCTTCAATGACTTGAATGCAAAATGCTTTTATCGAGTCAGATGTGATTAAACATTTTGTCCTTTTAAAGGCTAATTGAATTTTGCATTTGTGGTTTATTTTAAGATAAATACGGGTTTAAATTCAGTTTAATAGCAATTTGTGGTGATGATTACGCATTGATTGTGCACTTTCATTAATTGGCATTTATTATATGATAAAGTAAATTAAAACAACTTATGTTATGTAATTGAGATTGGTTTTAGTCATAGAAATTGCATTTCTTAGCAATTGTATACATCTGAAACAATAATAATGACTTATTTTTATTTCAAATCAATGCAGAGGACAGCACATTTTCATGCATAATATTTATATTTTTTTTTTTTGTGCTTTATGTATTTTCACCTATTAAAGCTGATCAGAGTGACCATGTGCAAGGGTCTTCATTCGGCAATATACTAACGAACAGTCTTTTTCATTTTGTTTAAATATATTTGAATTGTTCCTTAGGTCCTAAAAATTCAGAAAAGACAGGTCGATTTTTTAAGCTTTAAGGTTGACTAACCATATTTAACATTAATTTATAATTTGTTTACTTTAAAAAGATTTAAGTTCACACCAAATAAAAACAGTCGTCAGATGTGTAAAGTGCAGACACAGAAACCACGAGTAATATCTCTAGTGCATAACAATCATTTCATACAATGTATTTAATGAACAACACAGAATGGCGACAATTAACAACAGTTCTCTTACCATAACAAATATGAAAACAAAGTGAATAAAAAAAGATAATAAAGTGGAAAAGAACAGCACGTTAGAGAGCAACAGACACTGACTAACCAGCGGCACTCGTATAAATATTTTATTTATTGTGGTTACATTATTATTACACCTTTCAAAAGGCTGCGCCTAAAAGCATGCTACAGAAATTGTGAGTGCGAAAAATATGTTATTGTTGTGCTTTTGTTGTTGTTATTGTTGTGCTGTTGTTATTGTTGTTGCTGTTGTTGTTATTGTTTCTGCTATTGTAACACATTCAGACGTCCAGACAGCCACAGAGAGAGACAGATGGACAGACACGCACACACATTTATGCTGACTGATAAATAACGACACAATTGACTCGCTATCGCGCGCACGTTAACGCTTACAGGGCAAAAAAAGAAAAGAGAGAGAGAGAGAAAGAGAGAGACAGGATGATACAAAGGTGAAAGAGAGATAAATTGAAAGGCAGAGACAGAAGCTTCATTTTTTATAGAGATGGAAGTACTGCTGTGCAGACCAACATTTAAATCACGAACAGACTTTAACAAATTTAAATTAACATAATTACTAAATATAACGACTATGTATTATTTCTTTTGCAAATGTTACACAATACTTTTTTTTAAATATAGTGTAATTTTTGGCACTGTTTCAACTGCCCATCGCTATCTGTCTGCATTTGTAAAGCTTTTATGTTGGCCTTTTCACACATTTTTTATTTGTTATTTATTTTCATTTTTGTATAGACTGCTTTTTTTTTTCTTTTTTTTCTGTATTCAACTTTAAACTATATTCAATCTTTTTTTCGTGCTTATCAATATTTGCTTTTTGTATTGCTTGACGCGTGTATTGATAAAAAGTTTTTTTATTAATGACCAATATTGTGCAGATTTCCTTTTGATAGCGGCTTTATTTTTAGAGGTTTTAACCCCTCTTGTGGAAATTATGCAATTTGAATTCATTTTTATGGGCTTTCCACTCTTTAAAATACGTGTCATTTTTTTGCCGATGACACCAGAAATATTGTGCAAGGTGTCATTGAGGCCATGTTGTTAAAAATATCTTTTGATTGCTCGACATTTTGCGTTGTTCAATTTAAATTTCATGTGGATGAAAAAGGAGAAAAAAATGCGAACAAAACAAATGATTCATGATTAATGACCTGGCATATCGAAAATATTTGCAACAGGCGCACAGATTACATTTAATTGAAGAAATAAATTTAAAAAGCAAAACAAAAATAAAGAATTGATTTGAGTTAGAGCCCTGCATGAGCTCACACTAAATCGTGTTAACAGTCAGAAATCACACTGTGCACACATTCAAAACGACATAGTGTGCTTTTTAAGTCATAATTTCAATTCCTTATGATACATTCATTTTTCGGACTCATTGACTCGAAGCTAAGCTGTCGTGTGATTCGAATCATTTCGTATGATACTGTTTCACACTGTTATGAAAATTTGCTGTAATTCAAGTCGTTCTGACAGTTGAAACAGTGTTGAATGTGTGAATCAAGCACACACAGTAGAAAAAAAATTACTTCTGATTTGTTTTAATATAAATAGAAGAATGGAAAATAATTCGAGCATTGGTTCTAGAGATGGGCACGGGCCGGGCCGGGCCTCGGGACCCATGGGCCTTTTACAAAATTTTCGGGTTCGGGTCGGGCCGGGCCTGAAAAATGAGGCCCGTGCCCATCTCTAATTGGTTCTAAAGATGATAATGTAAGTGCACAAATGTATCTGGTTTTATTAGATTTGTGTAGTTGAATATATATGTGTAAACTGCGATAAAAGAAGCTCCACTGCAGGAAACGCTGATATGGTAAACAAAATAATATTTTTAAATATGGACATGAAAAAATAGTTAAAATAAATTAACTATGAACACAAGTTTAATTTTCAATAAATTTAATACTTGCTTAATCACCCTAAAAAACATTCAGTTTATATTAGTGTGCACAGTGTTGACAGTGTCAGCTCGAACACTTGAATCTATGAATCGGAATCACACTACCTTTTTATATGACTCGACTGGATATTTGAATCATGATTTTGAATGACTTGTAAGTCAAAGTGATTGTATAGACAGTGTGACTATTGATAGTGTTGTGTGATTCACATGACTCGTTTGAGAGAAATTGAATAATTTTGAGTTTAGTGTGCACTCATGCAGGGCTCTTATTTGAGTTAATGGTTTTGTCTAGTATTCAATTTCATTTCATAAAAAGACAAGACGATTTTTTTTGGTGCGTTCAATTCATTTGTTAGAAAGTCGTAGTAATGACTTTAAACAAGAATTGATTGGTATTTTGTCTTTAATTTGAAATACAATTTTGTTTAAGATTTACAAAAATTTACTTAATTTTCTGCTTAAAGTTTTTTTTTTATAATTGTTCAAAGTTTTTATCTGCTGTTCGTTGGAGTGAAATCTCTTATCGCTTGTTGGCATCAAGTTAATTATAATACAATTTTAAAACTTAATTAAAATGGTCTTGTTGTAATTAACCGTATTGACAGCTGTAACACGCAGCAGAACGGCAGCTGCCACAGCTATCGATTATCACAACAACAACAATAAGAGGTGTCCAATCATGAAGAATGTCAAACTTCATTACGATCCTGTCACACTATAGACATACCAGTGACAGCTGAATGCGTGTTGAGAGACAGGGAGAAAGATTCATCCGAATGTCTCGACAGAGTTATTGTAATGAATAGCTTACACTGAGACTCAGACGGGACATTTGGGAATTTATATTTAAATTAATAGCTTCATCTTATGCTGAGATTATTAAAATAGATCTATTGCCATAGATTTAAGTTCTTTGCTTTAAAGAAAATCCATCACTTATCGTTCAATTATGTTGAACAGAATGCGCACGGAATTCAGTGAACTTGTGTGGATGTTGTGGATGTTCTTTGGTGGTGCAGTGGGTGGTTGAGTGGTTGAGTGGGTAAATGTTCGCCACGTTGCTTGCAATTAACTGCAAAGCTGTTGTCATTGTCATTGCCTTGCACAATGTTGTAACAGCTACTTGTTGTTGCTGGTGAAACAGCAGCAGCAGCAGCAGTTGCTGCTGTTACAGTTGTTGTTGCTGCTGCTGCTGCTGTTGTTGTTGCTGCTGTTGCTGTTCTTGCTGCTGAAAAATGCATGAGTTTGCCGGAAGCGGCAACCACCGGCTGCATTGGACCCGTTGATCCCTTTTGGCTGCCATCGTCAGCAGACAAAGCCAAGTACAACTTTAACATACATACACACACACACACACACACACACACCCTCGCACACACACTCGAGTTGGAAATTTATACAATAAACGCTGGGCAACTCCAGCACAATTTCCGCGCACATCAGTCGTCTACACTTCACTACACACTTTCCCGTTTTCTGCTCTGCTCATCCGTTCTCACACACTTTCCCCATTTTACTTTGGCGTAAAAAATAATTAATTTTCATGGTTTGTGTCTCTCTTTTGTTGTTGTTGCTGCTGTTCTTGCTCTTTTTATTATTCTTTTGCACTTGCTGGGCTGCTGTCTTTCTTTGTTGTTGCTACAGAATTGTATACACTTTTCGGTTGGCTTGCAGCAGTTGCAGGTGCAACAGCAACACTTGCTAGTGTTAACCAAAGTAATTTAACAATTGTGATGGGAACGTGTTTGTTGTTGCACTTGTTGTCTTGTTGTGTGGCCAGACATTTCTGTAAGTGGTCAACTTTCCTTCGTTTTTATTTTTATTTTCATTATTTTCATTTTTTTTTTATATTTGTTTTTGTTTGGCTGCAGACAAACTCTTGTCTGGTGTCTGAAGGACTTGCATTAATGGAAGGTAAAATATAAATATGCACATTTAACTGCTGTAAACTATCAGAAAAAGTGTGTATTCTTTTTGTTAAGTATTGCAAATTAAAAATATCAGAATACTTATAATCAGTAATGTTAATTGCAAACTTCTAAGCAAATTGTCCTACTTTAAATTATTCAATATTTTTATCCAATTCAATATAAAAGAATATTTGTTAATAATTGCATTTCAGCCTCTTTGTTATGTCATGTGCAGTTCGGAACCACAAAGTGATTGACGAGTAGAGGGAATTTCTGGTTAAGTCCTTCAGCAACGTCTTATACGTCACTTTGACATCCTTTCATGCTTGACACACTTACACTTACAGTGGTTATTATATGCTCTCTGAAAAGTTGTGGTTAAGGGGTGAGTATGCAGTCAGCGTATATCCTTTTACTCCAGGAGCAACGGAAAGCAGCTGAGCAGGACAACAAGAGTTGCTCCTTTGGGTTTTTTCTTACTCCTTGAGATGAATATTAATAAAGAAACACAAAAATGATGAAGAGGTAAGGAAACACTACAAAATAATAACAGGTGAGTATTTGCGACTAAAATATACCCTGTTAAACACCCTTGCAAATAATTTATATGATCTGGAAGGGTGTAACAAATAAAATATGCAGTAAATGATTTTATTATTATAATAAGATATTATTTTTGTTTTATTTAAAGATACCTCTTATCATTATGTATGCCTACAGGATATTTTAAGTGAAAATTGCGCGAAAAAAATTGTGTTTTTTGCGCACGTTGTCGAAATTTAAATATTTCATTGCTTAATTCTTTCGGGACTGCACAAAATGACTCTTTGCCGTGAATGACAGTGAACTGAATGGTGTTCTCTCCACTCCCCTCCACTCTGTCAACTGCTGAATTTTGAGCAGGTATTAATTATATTGTAGAGCCCTTTAACAGTCAAACATCTTGCCTCTTCATATTCGAGTCCGGGCTTACATACATTTACATAAATGCATTTCATTTTCAGCTTCAATTGTTAAGCCCATCGATTGGCCTGGCTCTTATTGATGATGACAATCAGATGATAATTAAGCACAAAGTGCAGTTTAAATGAGACTTCGAGTTGAATGCAAACTTGCATTGTTCTTTGAGCTCATTTTAATTAACAACTGTTCCATGGTTTCAGATAATTTAGTACTGCATTTTGGCATTGACAATTGATTTCAGATGCGAAATACACATATTTTTGATCATTTAAGATGCAATAAACAATTGAATGTTTGATTTTAGAATAACTTTTGTTCTTGCTCCTGTTAAATACACTCATTTGTAATTGTAAATTATATAATTAATATTATTGGCAATTTAAAATGAAATAAACAATTGAATGTTCAATTTTGGAATAACTTTTGTTCTTGCTTCTCTTAATTCCATTTATTTGTAATTGGAAACGATTAATATTCATTTATGAAATTTTCTATTTCATATTGAGTTAAAGGTTCGTCAAACTTAGATCCTCATTCTATTGCCTCTATCATGTTTTCTATAAGCTTTCCATTTTCTTTTTCCGCGGCCATAAAACGTATCTTTTGTCTTCTCTTTTATTCCTTTTTTTCTATTTTATTCGGTTTAGCGCCTTTTACTGCTGCTGTTGCATATCAAATCCCACTAGCATAATATTTTATTATCCTTTCGCGCCGTTTTCTTTTTTGTATTTAAGCGCATTGTTTCAGATTCTAGATTCGTTGGTTATCTTGCCCCACTGTGCACACTGTCACAAGTGTGGAAGCTGAAAATCGCTTTGCTTGGCGCCTGTTAACAACTGCAAGTGCGGCTTGAATTTAATATTGGAGGATTCTATTGTGGTTGTTGCTGTTGCTGCTGGTTTTGAATTTCTGTATTTCATTGTATGCGCCTTTTTATATTCGTATTTTGTATTTTCTTGCCTCCCACTGCCACATACAGCAGTTGGTTAAATCCTTTACACAAGCTGTTTGCCGCGCATAACAAAATAAAATAAATAATCCTGTTAAATGGTAAAACCAGGCAAAATCCAGGCAAGAACCAGGCAACAACAGCCCAGAAAGGACTTCAGCAAGCAACAGCGACAACAACTACAACAACAACAATGGCATCACATTTCGTTTCGTTTCCAATTTTTTTGGCTCACATCCTTTTGCAGCCGTTTCACCCATTCCCGTCTCTCTTCTGCTCGTCCTGCGTCCTCTGTGTCCTGTGTCCTGTGTCCTGTTCCGTGTTGTTGTGTCCTATGCACACGTACGCGGCTTAAGATTTTCTCATTCATAACGTGATTTAAAGGCGAGGTATTTCGACATGTTATGCCGTCGACTTCCTGCTCAATATGCATTCGTGTCGTCCCCATGGTATCGTTACCTTGGGGAGAATTACAGATTGCCGCCAGCTGCAGGATCGCATTCAGCATTTAAATTGATGCACTTTTTGTCCGCAATGAAAGATGCAAATGCAGAATGCTGAAAATCCTGTGGCAGCTATGATTATAGTGTAATCCTTGCTGCCATGATGTGTCCTGAATTGCTTGCCAGCCACCTTGCGTATACTTAACGAACACCCAAACACCTTCTCACATCTTCAGCCGCTTGACTTGAGTCCAAACATTTTATGTTAAATTTAGTATCAGCCCATAAGCGAATAGCACTTTCAGTTTGGCTTCGGTTTTCTCAAGCTCGGCCCAGATGGTCCCCAGGCAACTTATCGTTTTATGGCCATTTAATCTTCCTAATTAAAAGCTGACATTCAATTGAAAATGAGAAAATGTTGATATTTGAGGTTCCACAATTCAATGTCTAGCAAATTAAGACCGCTGGTAATTAAAACCGTTCAAATTCCTTACAATTTGAAATCGAAATATGAAATCAATAAGGATTCCTTAATGATGTTCACATTTGCTGTTGAAATCTGTAACTTTAAGAGGATTACTTGGATCTATACGAAACATGAGATGCGTGATCTTAATATGCTGATATCACAACCAATTAACTCACATCTTTATGATAATTTTAATTAATACGTACATATTAGTCTTTTAATTCAGTTATTATAAACAGTTTTAATAGTTTTTAAGTTGAATTCATTTAAATATCTTTACTGAAGTTTTATATTGAATCACAAATCATTCATGTCCTAATTTTGCCAACAGTTCAATGCACAGTTTACAAGAGTACATCTAATTTAAATATAAAGAATTTGCATGAAAGGATTGCTATGTCTTCTATCTGTTATTGCAATCATTCAATTGACAAAAAAAAAATTAAAAGAAGAAAAACACGATTTCATTGTTATTTTTTGGGCAACATTCATTTATACATTTATCTAAGCCCAAGGGAACCCAACTCTTGTTTTGCTTTTAATCTTCTTGAGGTCCCAGTTGTTGGACGACAAGCAAAATGCTATTGTAGGCCAAATCACTTTTGTTGCCTCTTTATCACTCTTCACTCCAGGTCCCAAAGCAGCATTTTTATTGGCAAACATGTCGTATGCGTAATGCAATCGACGCCATTGATATGAATCCGCCTGTTTTGTCAGAGCTGTCTCTACTCGTTTCTAGGAATCTCGAATCATGCTCTAACGACAGCGGCTTTTCAATTTGAATAAGCGAATGTCGGCTAAATATTTGATTTATTTTTGTGTGACCTTTGTCAAAACGATGGGGGACAGTTGAAGAACCTCAGACACACCCACAATCGTACACTCGTCCACACACACACAACCACACACAACCACACACACAACCCACAAAGAAAAGCATTCGGCATTCGTGCATTTGTCTACTTTTATCGTTTGTCGTACAACAAATGTCACTCAAATTCAATTTGCAAGTAAAAAACTTTATAATTTTCATAGCTCCCTTCAAATAAATGGGATTTTGTATGCATGACAAGGAGTTTTCGCTTTATAACTTCATTGCGAAACAAGGTCAGAACCAACGTTTCGTGTTTGCCTTTTGTCGGTCGTCAAACCAATTCAAAATAATCTTCCCAATTTCTGCAGACGGTACAACAAGGTCAACCAAGTAATTTCGCTAACGAACAAATGATTATTACTGTATAACAGGCTTGGAGATACGCACACCCACACACGCACTCGCATATGTGGGGCAAATGCAGATAAGCAAATGTAATAGAAACAGCTTATGGCCTGGTCCCTTCCTGCCATCCCATGTGCTGCCCTTTCCTGTCCTCGCCTCCTCTTCCTCTCCAGCATAACATAATCGTAAAAGTCAGCGTTAGGATTGCAGCACTTTGTGGGTGGCTAATTTTAAGGCGACAGCTCACGACATTCCCGACACTGGGGACTTCAGCAATCAGGGACTACGATTGGGAATCAGATTGAGAAACGTTTACAAGAACTTAGCGAGGATTCAATGTTTTTAAAAACTTTTTCACTAAAAAAATATACAAGGGCGCCACAGAAATCGCTTTCGCTTGAATTTCACTGGAGTTTGTATGAAATTTAAGTGAAATTCAAGCGAAAGCGATTTCTGTGGCACCCTCGATATATTTCTTTTATATTTATAATACATTTTAATAATATATATAATTAGCTTATAGTAATGTATTATTAAAATTTATTATTTATTTATTTGTTATTTATTAAATTCTTAAGTTAGAATTCATAAATCAAAGTAATAATATATTTCTTGAGCTATCTCAAAGTACTCGTAATTTCTGAGGATACGATTTGATCAATGACGATCACTTTTACATATTTAGCTCAAGAATAAAAATACAGAACTTAAATTTTTTCCTATATTTTAAGAAAAATTAAAATGCTTACATAAACACTCAGAACTAAATTTAATTTGAAAAAAAAACAGAGATTGTTTAAAATGAAACGACATTAAGCCCCATTCAGACGAGCACTTTTTCACCGACACTTTTTGTCAAAAAACCGTCCGTGTCGCTCACCAGCGCTCACCGATGGAATAGAACGTGTTCTATAGAACGGTTTTTTACCGACGCTTTGAAATTTTGTATGGTTACGCGACACGGACAGTTTTTTGACAAAATATGACAAAAAGTGTCGGTGAACAAGTGTTCGTCTGAATGGGGCTTTATTATAATTTTACATTAAACTATGAATAGTTCATTTATCGCACTCTTTACCCAGAAGGCTAATAACTCAAATTTTTTACTACCCATGAGAAGATTACCACTTTGTTGCACTGTGGGAATCAGTGTAATGAAGAGAGCAGATAATGAACTCGTTTATTTTGTGATGGTAGAAATCTAAAAAACAAAAAATATTGAGTTATTACTCTTTTGTGTAACAGATGAGATAATTTTTTCAGATTCTCAAAGCTCAAAACTCTGTAAAGTCTGAATTGAATAAAATTAACTATCGCGTAAAGTTAAGTTTGGCTATTTTGCTATCGAGCGACATGGAAATGAGCTAAAAGTTGTGCTGTTATTTGGATTTCCATTTAGTTGGCTATGCCCTGTATTATTTTCTTTTCGAAGAGCACCGCTTTTGTTTTTGTTTTTGCTTTTGTTGAACAGTTGGCCAGCTCAATTGAGTGTAAAACAATTTCATTAAACTCGTAGTCAGGGCGAGTAGCAGTTTTGTGTTTATAAAACAGCATCATGTGACCGCCCTCCATTTGTCTATATCTATCTATATACTTTTATTGAACAGTATAGTATAGTATAGTAGTCAATGCTAAAGGCAGCAACATCGACATCGTCAGGGCATCGAGAATGGCAACAGGAACAACAACAGGCATCCTTGTGCTGAGTCCTCATCATTGCCGTTGTTGTCTGTGCTTCACTTTGTTCTATTTTTATTTTTATTATTATTATATTGTCTCAATGCAGCAGCATGAATTGGAGGTGGAAGTGGAAGGGAAGATGGTAAAGGAGAAGGTGAACACCATTGCAATTTATCGCATACGCTTTGACAACATGTTTTCAGGCATTTTTATCATTTCCGCATTTATGTGGTTTCCGCTTGAGCTGCAAGCAAACTAAGAAGTCGCTTTCTGCTTTATTGCCCCAGACGGTCAATTCTCTCTTTCTCTCACACTCTCTCTCTCTATCTCTGATTCTGTTCATGCCACATGTAGGGACAGCAAAATGCGGCAATATTGCTACCATGCGTTCCACACGCCTTCGATTTTGACCAAATGAATTGTTTTGGTTTAATTTATTGAGCAGAACACTGGTAGATTATTGGTCACTGGAAAGTCAACATTTATGGAGCATAGTTATCGCATGAAAAATCTCTGAATACTCATATGAGAATAAACAAGCGGGAAAGGCTATAGTCGATTTTCCGACTATAGGATACCCGTTACCAATTTAAATATATATACAAAAGTTTTAAAGCATACTTTTAGGCGTTTACATTGCTTAATTGCATTGCATTACATTGCATATAGTTTGTTAACTTAATTAAATTTACTAAACTAATCCAAAATATGGTTTAAATTTTGCTTGAATAATCAGATTTATTACACCAAATTTAATATTTAAAACTATTCACTAATGCTATCAAGAGTCATCGAGCTTAATAGAATTATATCTGAGCTCAACTAAACAATTTTTTCTTTGCTCAACTTTTAGTTTCGTAAAGAAAGAATTTTATCTGTATGCTTAAACTCTGCAGCCATGTAATTTCCCATAGAAAACTAAAGGACACTCGTAGTCATATTGTCTACTGTTACTTCTATGACGGCGCTCAAAGGAGAACTATAATACTATAGCCAGCACGAACGGCCAGTCTTGTTAAGGGTCAGTAATAAATCTCAAAAGCTTGTGCTGTAACTTAAATTAAATGCTGAAAATCGTTTGGGCAGCCGCCCGTCTCCAAATCTGACAGGGTTTGGAGGGGCAGCCAAGCAAAAAACCAGTTGAAAAATGCGACGCGCTAGAAAACTGAAAAGAGGGAAACCCAAACTCGAGCCTGAAATGTAGCGTGAACTATGGAGTAAAAAAAAAAGTCACCAAAAAATTAAATAGAGTTTTCAAAACAAGCGGCTAAATACGGCGCAGGCTGTGGCTCCTGGCTCCTGGCAACCAAATCCAACTCCAACTATGGCTCTGACTCTGATTCTGATTCTGGTGCTGGCCACTTCCATATGCAAACGGGCTCCGCATGTGTAAAAGTCACAAGCCAAAACGAACGAAAAACTGCACGTGGCAACCAAAACTGTTGTCTACTTTTTGGCGTAAAGCGTTAAATTTATGACTTCTAGAATTTCCGTGTTTGCAAGTCCGGCAGACGCAAAAAAAATATAAAAAAGTATTGCGTCCTACAGATTTCACACACGTAAAATGTGGCAAAAATAAAACTCCCCGCATCACTATAATAAATTTTTCTATTAAAAGGCCACAATCATAACTCACTAAAGTTAAATATTGTTAAAAGGACCGAAAATGCTCATGTTTTATGATTTCTAATTTAATTTTGATGGTTACTTTGTCGGTTGGGCAGCTGGTCAAGTATTGTAGTTACCTGGTCGGTTGGCATACCAACGAATTACAATCATTGATGGTCAGACTACATTTTGGCGAAATGTTTCAATAGGTTTTATGCATTTAACATGCAAATTGTTTAGACAAAAGCTGCTTATGGCCTGTTTCACATAATTTGTTGTCATTATTTATGTTCGGAATTTGCGTAATTTATGCGTAATTGGCATGTCAAAGAAAAGGTAATATTATAATAATTCCTTAGGTAATTTATGTAGTGGTTTGTTAGAATATAAACATATTTGGTTTCTAGTTTGAGAAGGCTTATAGAATGACCGTACAAAAGAAAATCTGCTTATAATAACTATTGAATTTTTAATATACTGCAATATTCATGTCAATCTATTGCTGTTATTAAGTATGATAATTGCATTTAATTATTTTATTTATTTTTACATCGACAACTATTTCAAGTGCTTTCAATTCACTACGATATTTTTGTTCACAAATAAGTAAAAAAGAAAAGAACTTTAGTAAACTAACTACGCAAAAAGTTTGCTTAACCATCAAGTGCATAAACTGCAAAAGCCAATCAGAAAATTGTTCAGAAAATTCAGTAAGCCAAAAACGAAGCAGCAAAAATGTTATGACTGTGCAGCAATTTTTACTCTGCAAAATGGCAACTTTCGGCTTATTCGGTCATAATTTAATATGCAGGCAAGCTATAAAATTGAAATTATTACAACTGCCAACTAATGAACAGCAATAAAAATAAATACAAGTATCGTCGTCTCTCCCTTTTGACTCTTTTTTGACTTTTTTTGGGGTGCAACTGCAGCAAGAACTGAACCTGCAACCAGCAGACAAAGTTTCGCTTTACGTTTTATTGCACACCTGAATGACTTTGATGGGGAACTTTGGGGAGTCGAAAACTATGTCCAGAACTATGTCAATGTCTTTACGAGTGTATATACTTAGTCAGAGTCCTTCTTACTGTATCTTTTCACCTTAGTTATCAATTTTACGCTTCGTAAGCGGCCCAGCCAAATGAGCAATGCGACTTTTAGTCGTACACTCGCTAAAAATTCTTAAATTATTTCGAGCCAAAACAGAGTAACATACTTTTGTGCGCGCCTGTTAAGTGCTCGCCACAATGCAACGAGGCAGACTAAGCACGAATCGCCTGATACAAAAGCCGAATGCCACTTCGGCTCTCCTATTGACGAAGCGAGAGCAAAGGAGCTTTGGCTCTCGTAACTCTTGCAGACAGAGCGCGGCGTGCTCTTTGCTGTGTAAGCGGCATGGCATGCTATTGCTTGCGCGGGCAAAGCAGGATGGCCAGAGCATGCTGCACTGCTCGCACCACGGATGCTGCTCCGAGTGCCACTTGTGACGCTTAAGCACAACAAATGTTAATAAAGCATGCGACAGCGGCTGAAACGAAAGCTGAGACTGAAGCAGACACTAAGCATAGACTCATGTGTGCGTGTGTGTGTGTTTGAGTATGGTTGTTTGAATCTGTTTGTTGTTGTTGTTTTTGTTGGTGTTGTCGTTGGCCAGTGTTGACTAGTCGCCGTTTGCCGCTTGCTGTTTACTGTTTGGGGATTTGTGATGGCAAATGAAAAGGTTGTGCGACAGTGAAATGCATTTCAAGTCTACTCAAGTGGGTTTTCCATTGTTATTGTTGTTGCTGTTGTTGTTGTTGTTGTTGTAACACTCACATGCAAAGCCCAGACACAGATGAGCAGCAACAACGTGCCGGTGCATTAAAGTGAGCATAAATGTGGGTTAATGGGTTTTTAGTTGCTCTTTTCATTACGAAAGGATTGTAAAACTGTTTTGTTGTTGTTTGTTGCTGTTGGGTTGAGTTTCTCAGTAGCAACTGAATCCTAAATGCTTATCGAACTTCGTGCCAGACAAATTTACATGCAATTACAGTTCAAGCGATAATTACTATTCATTAGCATGCTTAAGACCAGAAGTAATTTAAGTGAGTGCATTCATTCCACTTAAGAAATTTACTTAATGTTACCTGCAATGTTGAAATATGGTTTCAAAAATTATATCATAGCTAAACTGCGTGCACAATGCAAATACATATGTGCACACAGTTCAGTGCGGAACTAATTGAAAAATAATTTAATTGCCACGTCATCATGAGAAGAAAAACACAAAGAACCGCAGTTAGAATTTCAGCAGCAACACTTGAAATTATGCGGCCACTGGCAACTGGCAACTGGCGTTTTGCAACACTAATTAAATTGCACGTTTGCATGCAGGCGACTCGCGAGTTATGCATTCTGTAAATAACACACACACACACACACATTCGCACTGTGGTGCCGCAATTTCATACCATAAAAATGTCAGACAAAAGCACATTTTCCTAATTGAACATGTGTTCGCAGGAGTTGCGGTTGCTTCCGCCATCGTGTATTTTTGTGGTCCTCTCTCTTTGGACTCTTTGTAGTTCATTAATTCGGTGGTAACTTCTCTGGGTCAAATTCAAATTAAACGCCAACTAGCTGTGTCTGTGTCTGTGTGTGTTTGTATGTGTACCTGTTTGTCCTTTTTCCAACTAATTTGAATATTTTGTTTTGTTTGGCTTTCCACGCAATTTATGTGCGACAGAAAACAAAGTGCATTTTTTATTAAACATGAAAACGAATTAAGATATAAATTTCGTGTAATGTAAACATTGCTAGTGTCAAATGACAAAATTTGAGCATTTTTTAATCCTTGTATACTAGTAAATTTGATAATTCTTATGTCATGAAATGTGCTAGTAAAATTATAAAAATTTAAGCTTGCATACAACTTTTAAAAAATTATATGTAATTGCAAATGTAAAATGGAAATATCTCAATTTGACTCGCAGGACTTTACAAGGATATCGAATCTTCGGTGTGCCGATTATTACCTTCAGACTTTCTTTTTTAGCCTAATTTGGAGTAAATGTAAGTTATCGAATTTTAAGTTTTTATGCTAAACTCACACATACTATCAAAGCTGTTCTCTACTGTCTGTCTATCTGTCCATCTGTCAGTTAAGCTGGTGTAACTAAACTTCTGACAGCAGATTGGCATTTGCAATTATCAAACATACTTATAGCATGAGAGTTGAAACAGAAGTAATATTGTAATAAAGTACAACTCAAGGACGTCTTGTTATTTCAGCAATAATTCTATGCTATTTATTCATATTATAAGCTTAAAGAATTTTATTTCTAAATATGCCATTACATCAATCCAAGACGTACTTAAATAAATTATTTAAATAATTGATTAAAATAATTGAACTTTACTTCTTTCTCTGGCTCAACTCAAGTGGCTCATAAATAAATTGTATTCACTTTGAGTGGAATTGTTATATTAGCACTCGAAAGCACTTTGTATATATTAATTTCAATTATATTGCAGCATCTTATGATTGAGCAAATTAAAACATAAATCTTAGGATGACAGCAGCCATCTGAAGAGCTTAAAGAGGAAATCAAGAGTAAAGATATTTGCAGCAATTGATAAATCAAATTTAAGCATTTGATGGAGGAAATGAGGCTGATGCCAATAGAAACGACACAAAAGAGTAAACAACAAAAAACCGGCTGAAACTTGGAGTTAACTTTTGAACAAGTGCTGCAAGTTGACACGCAAATTAGCCGACACGCTGATACCTATCGTCAGTTTGAAGAGGCGCTGTAATTTCACCATTATGTCCAGCCTGCTGCTATGTTATCCTTGCAACAGTAGAAGAAGCTCCAGGACTACAGCAGCTGCAGCTTTTGTTACATTTTTTGTTGCCAGACTGCAGAGAAATTTCCAACAAGTTTTACCGGTGCCGGGCATCATCCGGTGGCATGCTGTAAAAACCTGGGTTAAGCAGGAAAATTATTAAACAATGCAGCGCAGATGGACAGAAGGGCAGATGAGAGCAGACACGGAGGATCAGAAGGACCAAAACAACTGACATGAATGCTGAGAGCCTTAGTCAGTGAATGCTGCTATGAAATTGCAAAATGCTGACCTAAGTCCATAAACAAAATGGCACCAAAGACAATACATAAAAGGGCCAACTCCAGCAGCGGGATAGGCCTGGCCCAGAGACAATAGCTGCTTCAGACCAAGCGCAAACATGGCAACAAGGCGACATTCACACAACAGCACAACACAACAAAGTGACAGCTGAGAGAGTCCTGGAACCACCCACTAAACTGAAACACTTGCATAGTCGTAGTTGTATCTCTACAAACTTAGATACGAGTACGTTTAGGATCAACTGTAGAGCCACGTGTTTGTATGTTTGCTCGTTTGCCTTTCAATTTAAGCCATCCAACCGAGACAACCGAGAATTATGACTAGCCAGGCAAGCAGAAACAAGCAACAAAAACAAGTATATGCTCAAAAAAACTGAACAGAATACAGAGTCATTCGTCAGGAGATTAGAGACAAAGTGCAGGCCAAGTACAGAAACTATGCAAAGCTCCACAAAAAGCAGATAACTGGTCCGATTTGTTTCGGTTCGATGGCATTGGGGAATATTCTTCTAAGCTTTATTAGCAGGTTTACGAATTTCTCATCTGTGTATCAAATGTCTCACAATGTCTTGACTAGGTATCAGTTTTAAGTGCAGCAAATTTTGACTTAAAATTCAGATTTACCTGATAATTTTTTAGTGGAGTATGAAATCTCCAAAGGTTAAAATCAGGGTCCGTAATCATTATGAGTTATATTATAAAAATTACATAGTAATGATTATTTAAAGATTAAATTTGAGCGAAAAAATAAAACTCCCAAGCAATCATCATTTGTGATTTTTATTTTTTCGTTCAAAATAAAACTCACTTTTTAAAAAGATTACTATACGTAATCAATTTAAAGATTTGTTTTTGCGATATGCAAAAATACTGGGTGAAAATCCTACACAAACGACATGAATTTGAAGTGAGTTTTATCTGAGCGAAAAAAATAAAAATCATAAATAATGATTAATTGTGAGTTTTAATTTTTCGCTCAAATTTAATCATTATCATTATTTTTTTTGTATGTGTATTCTAGTCATTGATTTTTTGATGGGAAAAAATTTCAATAATCATTATTTTCGGTCGCTGTTTAAAATGTTTTAATATTAATAATAGTTAAGATATAATTTTAGGAGTATATGGTAGTCAAAAATTATATGTGTTATAGCTTATGATCAATATTTCTTTTTAAATTTTTATATTGTAATATTAATGATTATGAATAATATATGTATATTGTATGTGTCATCCAATTAGAGGCAGCTATGTCTGTTTTTTAAATATATATAAATAAAAAGACGGTTATGGCTTTAATAGTTAAGTTTACTGATCGTTAAAGGATTGGTTACCTTTGAACGACCATTAAACTGTTCCAATATGAGCGTGCAAATTTTATGAAATTTGGTGGAAATTGTACAGTACAATATCAGTGATATTATGTTATATCTGTGTCCATTATGATTTGAAGACGCCATTTTTCCTTTGGTGAGAGCTGAAAGAAATTCTTACTCGTATGCTTCACTTCTGTCATGTTGTGCAATGGCGGCCAAAATGATGTTATGGCCATGCAACTAATGGTAAATAACAGAAGATTAGATATGGTTTTATATACATATATTTTCTTATCTACATACCGGACAAGGTAGCATGCATCAGCTGCAGTTCTCTGAAAATCTATGATATTCCGCACCTCGTGCTCCAATTGTGCCTCGTAAGCCTTGATCGATTCTCGGTAACGATTACCACAAATCATTTCACTGTGCAAGATCAATTGATTTTAATCGTGTACTGATTAAAAGTAAATCATTTGATACTTACTATGGAATCTTGAATTTTCTATAGCTCGGCTGTCGGCTCATCAAATCGGCGGTGTCATTGGGCGTATACTTCATGTAATCAAAGTTGTCAAAAATCATAGTCTCGTAACGATAATCTATTTTGGCCTCGCTGACATTGCGCTGACTGAAGCGAGTCATTGTCTTTCGGTTATCTTCATTTGGCACCTGGATCTGCAAATTCCGCGACGTTCTCGTTGATCCGCGAGTCTCACGCGGCAGAGATCTCCTTGAACTTCTTGCTTCCGGCACCTCTTCCTCGTTAGGATCCATTATATGTACTTTATGATATTGTCGTCTTATATATTAAAAGTGTATAAGTTCTTGAAAATTAATTTTTATTGTATTAAAAGTGTATAAGTTCTTGAAAATTGTATTTTTATTGTATTTTTTTGGCGTTGCGTGTTTGTGTACATTGAATATGTACTAATTCACAAGCTCGTGTTTAGTTCACTTGTATACTTATGATCTAACACGCTAAGGTTGCTCATATAGGATAAAATTTCTTTGGATATAAAACTAAATTCAAAGCGTACCTGATGTGGCAGAAGCTGATTCGAATAATAATTGTTAAATATTGAATATCAATTGACAATACTGATAAGTATGATAATCACTATTCAATTGCAATGACTCATTTATTGATAGTGTAGGATCAATTAGAAGTATTCCGAATAAATACATAAATTAGCTTAAAGTCAAGTCAAGAAAGCAAAAGCTTTCGTTAAGTCGCTCTTCGTTTCGTTAAGTCGCTTCAGTGCTCTCATGCTCACTCGCTCTCATTCGCACTTTCAAAGTCGACCAGATGTACTCTCTCTCTCTCTCTCTCTCTCTCTCTGCTGTCAGAGAGCGGCTTTGATTATGTCAGAGTAAATGACAGCTTTGGGTAGCATCTCAGATTGAATTGTGCTCTCTCGCTATTTAAAGGTCTGTCACAGCTGTCGCTCCGATCAGTCGCGTCTTAACAATCAACAAGTTGAAGGTGATTTCGCCGTCGTGTAATCGTAATCGTAATCGTAATCGAAAGTGGTACTGATTTTGACTAACGAAAATTCGGAGAATCACATTAAGAATTATTTCTCAAAATGAAGTCAACATGCAAATTCGTGGGAATCCTTCTAGTTGCCACATTGTTGTTGCTTTGCGAAGTTCACGCTCAACAAAGTTAGTATAAAGCGGTAAATTAACGGGTTATTGCCGTGATTCACATGCACTGAACTTGATTTAGTGCCCCCATCTCCACCTCTGTGTCTCTCAGTCTCGCAGTCTCTCCGTCACTATCAGTATTAATAATCATTGAATTCTCGCTTGACTCGCCTCGTGTGCAGTTTGACGCCTTCAAAGTGTGAAAGTAATTGACATGTCGTTGGTTTCGGGGCAATGACAAGCTGATGGAATCAGAAATCAATTGGAATAAAGACATTGAACCAAATGAATAGCATAAATCAAAATTAATCAATTAATCATTTAATTTTAAAAATTCTATTTTTAACAATTAAAGATTGATAAAGAAAGTGCAAAGCTTTGGCTTGACCTTGTGCCCCATATTTTAGAACTCTCTTAATACAAGTATTTTGTGATATTCCGGAAAGTTACAAACTTTGAAATAATGTTTACATGTTATTTGTTTACTTTTAGTAATTTTTAATTGATTAATTCTAATATTTCCCATCTCACAAGCTCATTGAAACTGATTGACGTCATTGCGGGCATTTCCTAAAAAGATTTCAGGTTTATACAATTAAAACTCATCTGAATTACAGATTGTCGCAATCCAAATCAAAACACGGGCTATTGTCTGTCCATCTATGACTGTCCCAGTCTGATTGAGCTGCTCCAAAAGACTTCGCTTTCCAATGAAGAGCGCAATTTTTTGCGTGACTCGCAATGTAATAACGGATTTGGTCGAATGCCATTTGTCTGTTGCACTCCAGACAAAAACTATGCTGATAGCACAGAAACAACAACAACAACAACTACTACAACCACAAGGAAACCTCAACCCACAACATTCAATGGAGGAAATGGTGAAGGCGAAAGTTTACTCCCTAGAGAACCAAATTGTGGACCGAGCTCGTTCCTCGATCGCATCTACAATGGCAACGACACGGCCCTGGATGACTTTGTTTGGATGGCTCTTCTGGAATACAGGGATCGTAAGTGAATGAAGAGAGAGAGATTTATAAGGCTAACAAGTAGTTAAATCTATGCGTCTTTTCAGGCAGTGGAAAGCTGGTCTTAAATTGTGGCGGCAGTCTGATCAACAATCGTTATATTTTGACCGCAGCCCATTGTGTGACCGGTCAAATAACCACCGAAGTGGGCACACTGTCAGTAAATAATATCTTAAAAATAATATCAAATTTGTTAACATTGTTGAAATACTTTTCAGCTCCACTGTGCGGTTGGGCGAGTACGACATCAGCAAAGAGATCGACTGTGTGAACGGCGTGTGCAACCAACCCGTGATCGAGATCGACGTCGAGGAGTCCATCGTGCATCCTCAGTACGATGCGTTCGGCAGTGATCGGCATCATGACATTGCCCTCCTCCGTCTCAGCAAACCCGTCGAGCTCAACGCGTTCCTGCAGCCCGTGTGTCTGCCCTTGGCCAGCGCTCGATCGGCCATCAACGCCGACGAGAAGCTCGTTGTCAGCGGCTGGGGACGGACTCTTACATGTGAGTGAGAAAAAAATGCCATAATAAAATTAGGGCCGCATGAGCTCGAGTGGAAAGGCTTTTTACATACCTGTTAAATTTCGATTAGAATTACGAATCAATTAAATTATTTTTGGAAATAATCGTAGTGACTATATAGTTCGCCGTTGAAAAATTTGTGATTATTTAATGTTTACGATTACAAAAAATCAGAAATAATCTTAAATTATTAAAATTGTTCAAAAATAGTCAGAAAAATTGTATTAATTTTAGATTATTTCTTATTTTTTGTAATCGTGATCATTAAATAATTGGGCACAATGAATCATTAGTTCGACTTTTAAACAAAAATAATCCAATTACTAATGACTATGGTATGGCTTATTAACATAGCAACTCGAATTAAGTATTTTTGACACTTAAGAATTATACTTTATTTAAGTCTGATTAACTGAAAATGAGCATACAAATTCTCCAACCAAGTACTAACAATCGAAGAACAACGAATCTTGTATCAATAAAAACTCTTAACTTACAAGAAATGAGTACCAAATAGATCATAGATCAACCCCGTAAAAATATAAATGAAGTACTTTTATTCTTATATCTTTTGGCATCTCATTGCTTAGAATTCCCAAAATGTTCTGGCTTATTTGCTATGAGAATCATTTGGCACTGAAAGCTTAAGACTAAATTTCACGGAAACTGAATGCTTTTTAACAGCCACGCTTATGATTTTGATATTTTTTATTTATTTATTTTAAAAAGATGTTCGAATATTTATGTGCTCACTTTCAGAATTTAAAAGACTTGAATTAAGATTGAATTGTACTTAAATCAAGTTCGTTTTAAAGTTATTTTTATGCATGAAAATACTAAAGTACTAAGATTTCGTACTTAAAATAGCGTACTTGAAATAACATCGAAATACTTGAATACTTAGTAGTTTCAATCTAAGTGAGAAATCAAGCTCGAAATGTCACGTTTTATCTACGAAATATTTGATTTTGTACCCCTGTGTTAACATGATAAAGTAAAGATTTTTAATAGCAATTTCATCTATTTTAAATTACAGCTCGACAGAGCAGCATTAAACAGCGCATCGATTTGCCCGTCGCCGATCAGAATTACTGCAAGACGAAGTTTGCGACGAAGCGAATCAATCTGATCACGTCGCAGTTGTGTGTGGGCGGTGAATTCATTCGCGACAGCTGTGATGGGGACTCGGGTGGACCACTGATGCGGTACAGGAGTGCCTGGTACTTGGAGGGAGTCGTCTCGTTTGGTCACAAATGCGGACTGGAAGGCTGGCCTGGTGTTTATACACGCGTATCCGACTATATCGACTGGATACTGGCCACGATTCGTCCCTAAAAGTAGCCGAAATGCACCTTTTGTCAAAAAATAAGTTTTAATTAAAAGAAAGCCGATAGCGAAACTTAACCAAGTAGTCGCATTTTAATTAACTTGCATTAAATGCGATTTTATCAGCAGCTGCAACGCTGCGTATACGTAATGCGCTTACTGCTGCCGTTTGCGGTAATTAAAACGATTCGTGTTGCCTGCAACGCTTCAACGCTGGAAAGTTGCTTGGGAAAATGGTGCTGCCAAGTTGCCAGCGGCACCTTCAACGATTTTCTATGCAATTTGGCAATGCATTTCTATTATTCGCACTTGCCGTCCACAATCTCGCGCTTCAGCTCCGATTAAATTGTTTGCTAGCGAGTGCTGCGTAATGAGTGGGCGGGGCGATGTTCAACAAAGTAGACAAAGTAGACAATAGATGCCTCGGAGAAAGGTTAATGAGGCCTGCAGGAAATGCAGCCAACAAAGAAGCGGCCAACTGAACTAAAATAAACTACAAAATCCAACGAAATTCAGTTGTTTAAGGGCTACAACTTGGTTGATTGGCAGCCAACTACACTTAAATCCTCAAAGTACTGAAAAAGTAATCCATAAAGGTAAATTATTAAAATTTTAATAAATTCATGTAAAAAAAAATTAATAAATCTTGAGGCGAATATTTATGTTGACTCTAAAAACAAGCAGTAAATTTATGAGAGAAACTGCTGCTTTAGTTATCAGTTGCCAACTAAATACTCGAACTTGCTGCAACTGTTGCCAAAAACTATGCTGCGTGCTGGAAAAGTTTTATTCTATTTGGGTTCAAGTCTGAACCATGTGTGTCAAAAAAACACTTTGCCTAAATGCTAGGAAAAACTTGCAATTCAATTTCGGTCAACTTTACACAAATGCAAGCCAAATGTAATTAACACGCACACCGACCCTCACTCACACTCACTCTCATTCTCACACAGACAAACAGTGCAAATTGCAGACAGACAAAATACTGGCACACCTGCTGGCCAGTTGACCAGTTGGCCAGAATGACTGCCGTCAATTGGCCCTAAAATCGTTCACAACTCATACTCCAAGCCATGTGTAATTTTCGTCGGACGTCGGCCTCCAGAGAATTGACTGTGCTTCGACCAGGCTAAGCGGAGGTTTGCTAACATCCTACGTAGTCCTACGTAGCGTAATTGAGTTGTGTTCCCAACATTTAAAATAGCCGCCGGCGCTAACGAGCCTCTCTATCCGACTCACTTGCCCAACAAAATTTCACATCAGCCATATCAGTTAAGCTAGATGGGGGATTATAAGATATACACATTTATACGCTTGATTTTGATTCTGGGAACCGTGCCAATGATGAAAGTTAATCAACATTTATGTCAAAATTTAAGAAAATTTGAAGTTTAGGCTACAGTAGAGCAAACACAACTATGGGGGACCCTGTACTTATGCTTTCAAATTATAATTGCATGACTTTAAAATACATCAGGACCATTCCTTTTTATAATTTGTTTTATATTTCATTACAATCAATTTTGGAAAGTGAAAAAGGGCGTCACAAAATTTTTAAACTACTTTCTACGCTAAGAATGTATATTAGAAACTAAGTTTGATGACTTTAGTTTTTAGCTGTTGATTTAATCAAACAGACAGACAGACAGACATACAGACAGACAGACAGACAGACAGGTTGCGGATGTCGATCAGTAATTAATATATTATGTTTATGCTTGACAAACTTAATAGACCCTTATTAGTATTTAAGTACAGAGTCTAGATATATCGCTAGCAAAGTTCACATTAATTATATAATTGCATATTTAAGTTTTTAGCTTGAGTTGCTTATATATAATTAATACTTTAAAATTTTTGTTTTCTGTTGCAAAAAGCTTTTTCCCTTACGTATACTCAATATTAAATAATAAATTAATATATATTTTTTTAGCCTCACTCCCTTCTTGATTTTTTCGTTTCACAAATTATGAGCAATCAGACTAAGCTGACTTAATTGGATAAATTGAAATGTTTGGCAAAAAAAAAGTGAAAAACGTAAAAAAGTGAACCCACTCTCTCGTACATCTAAGTCATTTTGTTTGCTGTGATTGCCAAAAAGAATACTATATATCACAACATAAAATGACGTCTCTGACTATACTCGCTGATTGATGGATTGGGCAAGCGTTACGCATAAGCCATGTGAGTCCCTTTAAAAAAAAAGCTGAAACAAGAAACACACTAAAAAACCGTGCAATAATTTCATTTAACATGCATAGGCAAACAGTTGCACTGCACAAAGCTGTCACCCCGATTGGCCCGATGGCCCAATGGCCCACACAAAAACCAAATCCCGGTTTTTGTGCGATTTATGACTTTGGCCTGAATAAACTCATCGCCTGGCCCTTTCGGACTCAAACGCCCGTCAAAATGCCAAAGTGGATTTTGGCAGCAATTTTCGCTTTTACACCGCCAAGTGCGCGGCGAGTTTGAGATTCTTAAATCTCAAATCGATTTCATAGCCAATTCACCATCGTTTGAGAATCAGCCAAAAACATTATGAAGCTATGAAATATGGTTTCAATCAATAGGATCTGTAAAGGAATATTTTCTGTAAATGCCGAAATAAATAAAAATAAATATTTTATTATGTAAATAAATGTATAAAGCTTTAATTAAAAAATTAATATAGAATCTTTTTTATTAAAAACTGAAAAACTTCGGAAAGCTCGCAATTTATTAACAATTTAACGTACTTAATTATTTGTAAATCAAAGCATAGATATTGTTACAATATTATTATTCAACGTTGTTATTAAAGTATATAAATTTCCGTTGTAATCGAATCAATTCATATTTTAATTGGCTTTTTCCGTTATTGCCTTATTTGTGAATTGCAACCTAGGAACACAATCATATCCGTTTTATATGTTTATGTGTGGGTATACTATATCTGTATGTGTATGTGTATTTGTGTGTGTGTGTGATGGCATGCTGCACATTTGATTACCGCTTCTGGGCATTTGCATGGCCTTTAATGCGATTTGGCCCCGTTCTCGTTTATCAATGGCCTTTGCTGATTGTTGCCCGTTGATGCAACGGTAGCCACATCATTTGCCGATTCGCATTTGTAGAGTTGCAACACAATTTTGTTATTTACTTTTCATTTGCATTTCACATTTTGTATTTTGCAATTGCACGTCGATACGACAATAGATTTTAAGTTGCGCTCCTGATTATGTGTTTCATTTGTGTTTGCTGCACACATTTTTGCGACATAATTGAATACAAATCCAAAAGCCGAGTGCTAAATTCACAATCAGATCACAAAAGTAATTTTTGATATCAGTTTGAATGTTTTTAACCAACTATTTCTATGGTAATACAACTCTTTCAATCATCCGACTTGTTTTAGGAAAGAGAAAAGGCAAATTTGTAAATGGAATAACTTATATGACATGGATATCCAGTAAATTTATGAGGAAAAATAAAGAACAATTTGAAATAAATACAGGGAAAATGCAAAGCATTCCGCTCTACTTAGTATCCTTTGTCAGTCTACTTTTTTGGCTCAAGTAAAATTAAAATTTGCTTTACTTGAAGCTGATAATAAAGCCAATTCTCAGGTGTTGAAAAGTTTTTAATGTATCTTTGCCAAAAAAAATAATAAATTTTATTTCTGCTTATCATGGCCGTGTAGCGATGATTTGAGTTATAATTTTTAATGTCTGACCTCTCAAAGTGCTATCAATTACCACAACTTCGGTATTCAAAGCCATACCAAAAGCGTCCGTCATCAAGCGTGAAAAATCTTAAGTAAATATTAATATTCAATATGATGAGGCGGTTTTCTACTTATATTTCTGATTTCTTAAAAAATAAAATTTGTTATTTCCCTGGGCAGAAAATGAACGAGAGCTATTGTGATGATTAAGTGTTTTCCGGGCAGCATATTTTCGACAGACTGCGATGAATTGGGCTTTTCATTTGTAACTTACCAAAGAAGACGGAAAAGTGGGGAAAAGTAATGCAATAATGACCAGTGTGGGTCAGTAAAGGGAAGGACAATGTAATTTAAATTTATTTAACAACCAACTTGTTAAAATCGTAAAAAAATGAACTGCAGTTACGGAGAACAACAACATAAAGTAGCTCATTAAATTTCCTTTGCTCAACACAAACAAAAACACACTGACACAAGCTCTGACTTCTCGTTTTATTTTATATAAGTAGGAAATATTAAAGTAGGAAAAACGGCGCTAAAGGAAAAGCGAGAAACCAAAAGGAACGAGCGAGCTGTAAAGCCCCGGCAAGTGTATTTTTATTGCGTATAAAATGCATTTTGCAATGCCACAATACTCAAGTGTTGTGTGTGTGCCCAGAGCGAAAGTTACGACCGAAAGGACCAGGACACACTCAACACACACATGCCAGGCCAAAGAGTTGTGGCTGATAAAATTTAGCAGAGATGTAAGTAAAAGCGCGTACTCCAGAGTGAGGGACTGGGAAATATTCTCTCACTACCGTAAAGATACATAAAGAAATATAAATATTAAGTTATAGATGCAGATATAAATAAATGTGTAAATATATGTTTTTATGTTTTTTATATTATTTCTCAATCCTATATACCCCTCACTCATTTCTATACCTACAGCGTATATAGAGAGAGCAGATGATAAAAAATGATGCTATAAAAAGAAGACTTAAAACACTGGTTGGCAATGATTACACAGGAATACAGCTTGTTAAATATGTAACACACACTAACCACATTCATTTCATCCACGAACCGCATATGTGTATAGTGGTAATTTTCTACTTAAAGGATAAAAAGAAAGTACTGTAATTAAAATGAAAAATATTATTGAGATTAAAATAGAATATACAAATAAAGAAAATATAAATTAAAAAAAAAAAAATCATAAAATTACAACAGTATGTTATAAAATATGTATTAAGGAAAGACTTAGTACTGGGGCGTAAAAGTTGATCAGCATTTCTGAGTGCCAACATTGCGTATGAGCAATGTTTTTAAATAAGCTCATTACTTACATATTGCACTAGCTCTTTGACAGTTCAACTGATAGATAAACTGAGTATGATTGGATGATTACGTAACTGTTATTAGGTAAATACATAAATCGTATTTGGGTTGGCTGAATAAAGACAATTAGTAGCAATTTAGTTGATGGGCTTGTACTAACATATGCTCTCATCGGAGAAAATATAAAGTTGTGTCTACAATCCGGAGGTGTGTACAGTTCAGCCGACGATTCAATATCGAAACACCATATCGCTGGAATAAAGTCTGCCCCTCTCCACCATGGGGCCTTCTGTCCTCTAGCATCAACACTTCCCTGCACTCATTCACCAAATCCGTGACACCAAAGTCGGTGTTTAAACAGCTATTAGCAGAAGAAACTGCAAATTACGCAAACTGGAGATGGCTTTACACCGACGGCTCTAAGTCCGACTCGTCAACATCTTTTGCTGTTGTGGACCGGCACGGAACAATCATATCCTTTGGACAACTCCCTCACTACTTCTCAGTTTTTGCAGCGGAAGCAGTAGCTATCCTAAAAGCAATCAAACATGCACTCGAGCACAAAGGAAAGCATGTCATCTGTAGTGACAGCCTATCCACCCTACATGGTGTAGAAAATCTGTACAACAAAGACAGTCTGCTGTGTGAAATCCGACACCACTGCATCCAAAACCGGAGTAAAATAAAGCTGCTTTGGGTCCCAGGGCATATGGATATAGAGGGAAATGATCTTGCCGACAACGCCGCCAAATTAGCAGGTCGATCACCTACAATCACTGTCATCCCTGGAGTTCAACTGGATATCCGGCGAAATATAGAGAACGTGCTCAACGCCATCGAAAAGGAAGATTGGCAGTCTTACCACCATTGGTACAAGCTCTCCAATCCCCACAAATCCCGAATCAGATACCCAGCGTCATGCAATCGAAGCACCTGCAGCGTCCTAACTCGGCTCAGAATAGGACATACGGATCTCACCCACAAACACATCCTCAAAGGAGAAGATAAGCCTAATTGCCCTGGATGCGGGGGTGACCTAACAATAAAACACATTCTAGACGAATGCTCTCAATTTAATAAAATCAGATCTGACCTTTTCAACCAAACTCCACCATCCAACCTCATAACCAACCCCTCAACACAAAACATAAATAAAATAATACTTTTCCTAAAGAAATGCAATCTACGAAATAAAATATAAATCTGTAAATAATTAGTTGTCGAGTCGATGGCCCAGTAGCTAGTACTCTAGTCTTTAGTTATTATATTATAAGGAACTTATGTATAATAATTAAATAAATAATAATAATAATAACATATGCTCTGTTGCCCAAAGCACGGCAAAAAAGGCATCCCTTAACATTTTAAATACTAAAAGGCTAACCAACTCATACAGGCCCACTCATGCCGGAAATTTTAAATACTAAAAGGCTAACCAGCTCATACAGGCCCACTCATGCCGGAAATTGGCGCACACCTTGCAGCTATGCACCATGATATTAATATTTTTGTTTTTTTTCATCAGCATCATAAAAACCGTGAATGACCATGCGAGCCATTGCCCAGCGGCTGGCTATGTGGCCAGACAGGAGCAGGACAGGGGAACAGGTAAAATAAGGCAAAAAAAAAAATAGAAACTCAGCATGCGGAAATTATAATTTATTGCTCAAAGCTGCGGATACAGGCATGTATACCTTGTGGCTACTGTGATGTTTCTTTTATTTGTTTTTCAAACAGTTTCGTACACCCCTTTGGGTAACCCTCGTGGGTACCCTTCAAATTTAGCTGTACTTACTGTTAAACTTTAATGAAAGTACTTGTGTCTGGGCGTTAATGAAAAGTGCAAACCAAACCACAAATGTTTCGCTTTGACCTTCGCAAGTGTTTACCACCTCGAAAGCTTATCATATTCTTTAAATATTCATGAAGTGATGTGAAAATTGGGCGTAGCTCGTAAAATATTGATAGCAATCCTTTTTAGTCTGTTTTCAGAGCATGCACAGTCATTATTTTATAATATTAATTACATGTATTGTGTCAAACATTGAATGTGTCATCTCACACTCTAAATCATTACAATGCAAATAATATACAAATTTAAGAGAAGGCTGTTTAAAGTTAATTATTGCACTAAATATGTTTTTAGCTAGTGATTTTTACTCTTCGGCAAGGTGTAAATTACATACTCTTTTAGAATTTGTTCAAAGAACTTTCAAGTTTGTTCATTGATTCTTGACTTTGTCATTCGAATCCTTAGGATTAAATAGGATTTTTTAGTATACTTTTTTGAGATCGAGCATAACTATTAAGTTAACTGAATTAAAAAAGATCTGCGAGCCTTAACATTCCACTGAGAATATATCTTCACAAATATCAACCGTTTTACCTAGACCCTTTTAAAATTCAGTCAAAACTATAAATGTTTTAAGCCAATAAATCTATGGAAAAAAAAATGGTTTTAAATATTGGTTTTTGTATGTCGAGCAAGGTCGTTTTCGAGTTTTTTATGGAAAAAAATGTAAACTAGTCATAAAACATGGTTTGACAAATGTCATTCTTCCTGTTCACAGACACTAACACGAATATTCATGAACACACAGGCATTCACACAGACACACATACACACATACACACACACACACAGTCAGAGACACAGACAATGGCGGCATTTCGCGCTTATCTGAATGACATGATATAAAAAATGAGAAAAACAACAGACAAGAAACACTTAAATATTTGAATAAACATTTTTACAACGACATTATTCATGATATTTCGAATTGTATTCAATTTTTGATACATTTATAATTGACTAAATAAGCAAGTCCACAGTGTCCGAATAAAGTTTTAAAAAAGAAAATGAATCCGAGTTAGCTCAGCTCTAATGAAAGTGAACTTGTAGATAGATAAATGCAACGATCTGGCCTGGAATATTTACTTTAAAAGTCCAATAGCTTAATAATCAATGTAAATAGCTTTTCATATTTAGAGATTTATTTGAATATTTAATTGCAAACAGTGTTATGTTAGTAGCATGCTCCAAATGTTTCAACTAACATATTTAGGCTTGCAATTAAATCTCACTTAAATCAGTGGTCATTAAATAATCCACCCGTTTTCTTTCAGCCGGAGAAAGTTGGAAAAATCGTCTATTGAAAATATCCAGTTCGCTTCTTGTATGTAATGGCGGCCAAAACGTGGTGTAGGAGAGGATACTTAAAATCAAATGAATTAAATCAAAATATTTGAGTATTATTATCAACAGTCTTCATACCGTTTAGTATAGTATTGATCCGCTATCCTATCCTTGGAGTCTATATAATACTGCATCTCACGGAGAAACTGTGAATCATACTTCTCCTTGGCATCCATATAAAGAAGTTCACACTCAAGATGACTTCTCTGCAGTACATCAGCTTTTTTACCAACAAAACAAAGATCGCTCAGATTAACTTACTAGGCAACATTTTTGATCGTATAACTGGGATGCTCGCTAATATCGGCATGATCGTCGAATACTTTAACTTGATTCACCCAGTGCTCCTTATCCCAGTATGTGGTTTTAAGATACTTCAAAGATTGAGCGCCTTTCTCAGTAAGAATACTATCGAATTGCGTATTGCTTATGCTTATGCTCGTCTTGAGTTTTGATTTTAAGAACGGTTGAAGTACGTTGCTCTTACCCCGCAACGAATCGATCGCTTTTGTGGATATGGACCCCAAACTTAGTTGATTAGGTATTGTTCTCATATCAATTTTTGAATTATTTGAAGCTAGGCTATCAAGACTGTGCGAATCAACACCGTAAGAAAAGCTTCTTCTAATGCCGCGCACAGTAAACTTTTGACCGTCAAAAGCTTTGAAAACATTGCTTGGTTCGCCAATTTCATTTTGTGACATATTTCGATTGTACAATAAACAAAATACCCAAAACAAAAATTTATAGAATTTTGTTATTACATGTAGTTTGTGATTTAAATAATATTTTAAGCATAAGGCTTTCATATTATGAATTATAAATCAAACCCCAAATCATATGTTAGTTTTCTGCAACTGTTTAAATTGTTTTAATTAAGAGAGTTTTTATGAATCTTAACAATAAATTAACTATTTTTGTGTAGAAAAGAATTTATTTTTTAATTTCTACATCCTTCTTAAATGTACATAGTGTTATTAAGCAGAGGAGAAATAACCTTACCTTGTGCTATTACTTTGAAAGTCTGCAAAATCAAAAAGAAAGTATTATAGAAAATTTAGCAGTTTATGTGAATAATATAATTGCAACCACGAGTAAATGAAGTACTTATCAATGGACGCAAGTCGTAAGTCATATACGCATACAAGGCGTATACTTAATAGACCTATACGATGTACAAACGTATTCATATATTGCATTGCATTTTATTTATAAGCATACGTTAACAGCGACCACAGTCATCAACCTTTCAGCCATCAAGGCGGCCACAGAACACAGAAGTAGCTCATTCACAGTAGACACTTGATAGGACGACAGGACGCAGGATGTGGAACAAATGTTTTCGTTGCCAAAAACAAGGCCACAAATGTTATGCCTATTAAGGACGCATTTAACAACGCCAAGGCACGTGTACACTGTACAGTGAAAACAAACGACCACATTATTATTATTATTATTTTGGCTAGAAGGGCAGGCATGAAAAGTAAGGGGAGTGGATGAAGAAGCAACTGCCAGACCCTGATAATGAAGTGCCATATGTGAACTACCTCGATGGAAATGGAAACATTTGCTGCCTACTGTCTGTTATAGCGTTGGTGGACCTTGAACTCTGCTTCAACGTCTGAATTGAACTCTAATTGCAGCTAATGAATTGCACACATTAGGCCAATGAGTATGCCCGAGTGAAAACAGAACTAATGGCAATGCATTGAACTATTTATGAGCTTGGCCATTTCGATAAGTCCGAGAAATAAACGCGATTCACAAGCAACAATCGGTCTACTTCAAGTAAGCTTATAAACAAATGTTACAACTATTAAATTCAAAGAATATAAAGCTTGCAATTAATTGAGATAAAACAGGTTTGGTAAGCTGAAAAAAACCAAAAAATATGAAATACAATTTTAAACAATCTTATTTTCTTACTAAACTTAAATAATTGATATGCTATTCTTGTGATATTCTAAAAATTGATTGAAATACTAATTATGGCATCTAAAGATATGGTGAATTGATGAAATTCAACAGCAGTAGTCTATTTAATTTTAACAAGTCAGTCGATTCATTTCATTTATTTTTCAACTAAGAAGTGACGAACGTCAGTATGTTAATTGTTTTTCCTTCTCTGTTTTCAACTAATATCAACAAAATTAAAATCAAATTATATCGATTGCTGTCTAGGGTTGTATAGTGTAAGGCTGAACTCATATTCTCTCTCCACACAAATATATATATATATTGTGGTCTAAATAATGCATAATCAGTTCACATAATTATTGAATTTCCACATTTAAATATATAATTTTGTTTATTTTTTCAACAGTTTTGCAAACAACGTGATTGTGGTTAACAAAACACAAATCTAATTGTCATGAGAGAAGCACCAAAATGTTTGACATTATCAACATATCCATTTTATTGCACGAGTTCGTCGAGCATTAATTATAGATTTAGTCACGTACTCAGTATTAAGTGCAGTCAAACAATTCATTGGGACTCAAACCCTCCAGCAACATGAAACGTGGCTAATTTGCCAAACCGAACCAGAGACATACATACAGGGGTCGGCACTCGAAGTGTTACCAATACAAAATGCTGTAATTTTGTCAATTTTTGTATTTTTCATTTCAAAACTTCAGATAATTTTGAAAACATTTCAAATTTTAGGAAAATGTATTTGTTGTTTGATGTAGCCACCCTTAGCGCGGATTACAGCATCGAGTTTGGTCGGGAAGGCTTCACACGCAGCACGAATGTGGTCTGATGGTATTTAGTTCCATTCTCGGAGAAGAGCAGTTTTCAAAGCGTTGACCGTCTCATATTTTTTAGTTGACACTTTGGCCTTCAGAATGGACCATATGAAAAAATCCATTGGATTTAAATCTGGGGAATATGGCGGCCATTGCTGTGATGAAATGAAGCTGGGAACGTTGTTTTGTAAAAATCGTTGGGTTTGTCCGGCTTAATGAGATTGTGCCGAGTCTTGTTGAAATATCTAATAGTTTCTACGGAATTGTTTACGTGCCCAAGGTACCAAAGCATCTTTTAAGATCTTTTTAAGGTAGATATGTTGGTTAACCTTTACGCCCTGCTCGATGAAAGCCAGTGGTGAGCGTCCTGTAGCAGTTACTGTGGCCCAAACCATCACTGATGCAGGTGCTTGCTTTCGCAGAGCAATCCGTTGGTCTAAAGTGTCGTCTGATATGTCCTTTAACCATACGCAATCGATCTGCTTGTTTACAAATTGCTGAACTATAAAATTTTTTTCATCAGAAAATGCAATATTTTTAAGTTCGCCACAAACGTGCAAGTGTTCAGCACTTTTGCGCTTCAAGTCCATTTAGATAACTTTTTTTAACTGCGACATATATCGATATACTTTTGTTAGCTTGTAGAAAATTAGTCAGACAAATACTAGCCAAAACATGAGCGCGCGGTCTTTTGCCGTTTGGATGCTAGAGCAGCGTATTGCTAGTAACACTTCGAGTGCCGACCCCTGTATATTAAAACGCAGACATTCATGTATTGAGCATTATTTTAACTGTTGATTGGCAGTAGGTTTATAGAGCAGCCATTGATTACAGCATTTAAACAACTTGATGACAGACTGATCGATATGTTGTTCAGCAACGACCAACAGGAGCTATAATTTTAAAAACATTTTTCACACTCAACTGCATTTTAGCATTTTAAATAATAAATTATTCAATTTAACTGACGGTTAGTTTCGATAAAGGCTACTTTAAAGCAAAGCAAATATATCAATAAAGAGTTCAACAACGAGTTTCCCTGTAAAGAGATTTATGTATTTTCATAAAAACTGTCAGTCAGGTGAATAAGTGAACCAACACGACTGATGATACCCGTTTTATCCCTTACTACTCTTACGGGGTATAAACAACATCGCAGCCATATAAATATATAATTACTTTCGTAAATGCAGACACAACAAATTAATGCACTTTAAACAAAAGGCTTAAAAACTTGTAGGCTTAAAGTGTAATGCTAATGTAAAACTAAAAATAAAATGCAAAAGATTGTGATTCAAATTAACATAATCCAAGCTCTTTAATGTAAGGTAAAAAATAATGGCAAGTACCTGAAAGTAAAATACCCTTGCTGATTATATAAACAATATTATATAAACACTTTCTATCAAATTCATTAAGAATTTCAGACATAAATATTGTAAGCGCAAATGCAAGAGTCCACTTTAGTTTTTCATTACAGAGCACAACTTAAATACACTTGAGAAGTTTCTTTTCCCAAGTAAACTTAAAATAAATAAACACAAGTACAAATATTTGTATGTATAGTTGAAACTTATTTGACCCTTTTTTGCACTTCATAATGTTGCAATCTTTCATCGTGTGAAATGTCAGCATGACGGACAGAAACACCCATGTCTTCAGAGTGTTTAGGCCAAAGCCGAGTGATATTATCTTACCAATTTGCACAACTCAGCCGAAATCTAACAGCTTTTGTGACATGGCTTTTCTCATGGTCAACATTTAATTTATTTGACAATTACAAAATTATTCACCTTGACAAGCAAGAGAAATGTTAAAGGAGCAATCGAGCATTGGATCAAACGTTGCATAAGGTCGTTGTATAGTTTTGCAAGCAATTAATTTTAACTATTGCCGCTATTATTCAAGTCGAAGCAAACATATTTTAATAAAATGAAGTCCTAGAATCATCTCGAGCACATGTTTAAAACTTGTTTAGAAACTTTGCAGCGAAATGCAAATGATGGAAGCTGCAAAACTTGTACACGAATGTCACTTGCTTGGGTGCGTGTGCTATGAATAATTTCTGACTGAGTTCACAAGATTTCCAGAAGTTTTTCAAATGAATTTTAGCAAGGGATTTGTTTGGAAGAAGGGTATTGTGAAAGCCAAATAATTCTAACTGAAAGCACAAGATATAAGAATACATATAAATAAAGTAGTTCTAATGAATGAAGGGTATTTGTCTGTGTAGTATTTAGTTCTAAAGGATAGTAGAAATTAGGGCGAAATCCAATGATGGAATGAATTTCAAATTACAAAAGTTTCATCAGGTTAATTCAATTTGACTCATAAGCAAATTTTGAACAAATTAAATGCGTAAAGTTTTGCAATTGCCGCACTCGTAGCAATAAATTTCCACAAAGTCCTTGTGTAAATGACTTTGATTGTCATTGTGATGTTTATGGTAAGGGACTTTTGTCCTTGTTCTGGTTCCTATTCCTGTTCTCATTCGTCTGGCTGCACTCAGTCACCAGGCAAGCGTAACATAAAGCCGATTTTTTCGGTTGGAAAATGGCAAGAGAGAGAGACAGAGATAATAAATCTTCAGCTCTGAAACAAATCACAGCAATTCCATTATGTACATTTAATGATGTCGAGCGGCAGGAAAGCCCAATCCGCATTCGCATTCGCATCCAAATCTAAAATCCAAAGCCAAATCCAAATCCAAATCCATATACAAAGCAACGAAGCAGTGACAATTACTTGCAGCCCGCGAGCAATTTGTAAGTCTGCCACGCAATGCAATGCAACATGGCCGAGTTGTTAGAAATAATCACAAGAAATGGCCAAGCTGCACAAAGTACTCCTATACATACATATATACATATACTTTATACCGCTATATATATATAGCTATCTTTGTGTATAAATCCGCTAAGGGATTTGCGAAGCCTGTAAAGTTCTGCCTCGTCGTCGTGGTGACTCTAGTAGTTTTTTAATTAGTAAAATTTTCATTGTGCTTTGACAGTGGCAAAGTCTTCTATTAATTAGAGCGACAGCTTGGCAAATTGTGTTTTGCTTTTATTTACACATATACATACATATACACATACTAGTAAATATTATTCTCATATATATTCTCGATTCCAGCTCATATGTGAGTGTGGGCTATAAAACTTCGCCACCTGCTTGCTATCATCGCTCTCTCAACACATCGTCTGTGGTTTTTATTATTTTATTTTTTTTTTACCATAAATCTGTCATGAAATAAAATACCGTGAACTGGGGATGGTGGGTGGAGGGGAAAGCGGAGCACAGAGATGGCTTTGGGGCAAACGACGCTCAAAGAAACTGCTTATTAGCCTTGCCATTCATTTCGTTTTATGCAACGGGTGTTTGGGCGACTGAGCTGCACTTTATAAAGATATTTGTGTTTGTGTTTGTGTTCGTGAAGAATTGCAAATTTCTTTGGTACATAAAAAAGATCTTTTTAGGGCCGCCGGGCAGAAAAATAAGCACAACAACAAACAGAATAATTTATTAGTGTTGTCTATGCAATTTTTGATATATTTTAGGGAGATTTTTAACCGTTCCATATCCATTTTCGACCTCAGGCTGCTGACTTTTTAATTTGTTGTGTCAGCAACATTTAGTATCTCTACATATGAATATATTTAAAATATATGTATTATAGTATGAGTAAAAATATGTGTAGTTACAGTCCATTGAATAATTGATGAGCCTAGTAATTAAAGTTTGCATTTTTGAAAACCTAATTGCAATGAAATTATTTTCCCTGAAATGTGGAAACCTGATTACAGAATATGTTTTAAAAATCAGAAACGAGTATTTATAAGGAAAAAGGAAATAAAACTGTAAAATATTAAAACTTATATAATATTGATAAAACATTTTCTATGAAAAACTACTTTATTTTAGTAAATAAAGGGATACATCATACAACAGCATACGAGGTGCTTAACTTTATTACTTTTGGCCCCGTCGTGTCCATTTACAAAATCAATGCAGTGTAAGCAACAAATTTTGGCTTGGGGCTGTGCTCACACTCCGGCAACGCATCAAATAACTAAAATATCATAAAACTTTTCAACTTTTCTCCACTGACCATCTATTGTGTGTGTGTGCGTGTTCGTGTGTGTGGTTGTGTGTGTGAGTATGTAATATCAAAATCATTTGCTCACGTTGCGTTGTTGACCGCGTCACGCTTTACAGCATAAAGCAATTACTGTGGCATGGGTTGAAGTTGAAGTTGAATCCTTGTGCTGCTCCTGCCAACATTCTGCGGTGGGGCGGGGATGTTACTTGAGTCGCTGCACGCGCATCCCGCGCCACTTTGATTTATGAAATTTTAGTAAAACATCGACGAGCTGAGGTGAGGTGAGGTGAGGTGAGGTGAGCAGCCATCGCTGACACTGCGGCACACCTTCGAACCAGGGTGTGATGAAAATTAAAACCCCCTGCATTGCACCTGTATTGATTTTGCGGCTGCTGCGAGTATAAACTTTGACTTTGGCTAACTGTCAAACTTTCAGTTGGCCATGTGCAACGGTAGTCTGCTCTCTGTTACCTGTACTTAATTGAATAGAAGCTCCCACTACTCCCGCTCCCAACTCACTACTCACTACTCACTGCTCAGCTCGCATCTGTTGACTTTAGATATATAGTTAGAATTGTAGGTCGCGTCTCCTCTTTTCCTGCCTTCATTTGCGGCTCTGTAAAGTAGCTTAAAATATCCACATGGAAAGAGAGCTTTGTGTGTGTTTTTGACACAAAACTTTCGGCGACTCGGCTTAACCCTTTGCAGCTGCAATTTTGCTAGTGCATTTTGTTGTTGTTGTTATATTCGCATGCTTCTTTTTTTCTTTGTTTTCTCTGTTTTGTGATGTGACAATGAAGTTTTCAGTTGCGACCGCGTGACGACTTTTTGCCATTAGAAAAGTTAACAAAAAATAAACTTTTTATACATTAAAAAGAGTTGGCGAATGTCTTTAGAGGGTGCTAAGAACTGGATTCATAATGGGATTAAACTAAAGTTGGGTATTTATTTTAGTATCATTAGAATTTAATGAGGCTCTGGCCACACATTGTTTCAGTGGAAATAGAATTGACTATATACTCGGAGTGCTTATGAAATTCCTTCTGTTCTTCTTTTGTTTTAGTTTGATAAGTATGTGAAAATGAATTTATCGGACAGTCGAGTTGCCCTTGTCGATAATTGATTTGTCTTGTACACACGTCAGTTTCTTTTGAGGGTCAAAACAGATGCACTAATAACAAGTGCCCACTCATCTTTATTGCTCCACAAGCGTTATGCAAACAAGTAACACACACACACTCACAACACTCACTAGTTCACACACACACAACACTCATGAGCTTCACCGCGCTGAATTTCGTTTGGGGGGCAAAATTCACTTGTGATTGTTGCCAGACGTGTTTTAGCCAGCAAATAACAACAACAATAGCAACAAGGATACAGCTAGCAACGGAATACCCGTGAAATCCGCAGAACGCATACACGTACACTTACTCACACACACACACACACACACACACACACATTCTGGCCAAGTAAAAAAATTGTAGCGCGCTTTGTGGCGCAAAGGTGCAAAGTAGATGGATAAACGCGAAACATGCTGCGTTTCTATCACAAATCGAATATGTAAAAGCCTTGAATTGTTGTTGCATACATTTTGTATGTCAAGTAGGACATGTTTATCAAGCACATACAATTGTGTGTGTGAGTCTATCTGAAAGCAGTAAAAAATAAAACCTATTTAAGCATGCTAATCAATTTCCAGCACTTGAGTTACATCTATAAATCTCTTGGAAAATCTCATTAAATTAAATTGAAATTTATTAGAGCTAAAAATCTGAGACTTTGAATATAAAATGTATATTTATTGTCATGCAGCTAAGCTGGTCTTAATGTGAAGAAAAGATTCATATCATGATGAATACAATTAAAAATTATATAATCATGTATAAAGTAAACAAATCAGCAAATTTTTCAATAACAAATGTTATCGGCTATAAATGGAGGACAAATACAATCAAATACATTATATTTGTGTATTAAATAGAACCAAAATCTTACATTCAGGCAAAATAAATTTTGGTCTGCGGCTCAAACCACCAAATCGAACCTTTTCAAAAATGTTATGTTATCAAATTATTAAAATCTTATACAGAAAATGATACTCATAATACTCTTGTTTGTTTTTAAAGAAACAAATGATGTTTTCTAAGTAATTCTGCAAATTTTGATTAATTTAACAAATGTTTATCAATTAATTAATTGCATTCAAGTATTGCATGCCTACAGGGCATAAAATCAAACTCGAAAACTCGAGACTGGCACAAAAGTGTAACTTTAACAAGCCGCATAGCAACTCATCAGTTTAAACAGCTTTGAAAGCTGAAACGCTAAAGCAAAATTCCAATTACTGCGAAATTCTCCTCGTGTTAGGCAGTTACAGAGAATTTCGGGCCAAGCTAACAATGTGGTCTACTTCGAATACGAGTCGCTCTATGTATAAGGGGTTATTGTGTGTCTTTGTCTTTGTCTATGACTGGGAATGTGTAGAGTAGAAATTACTTAATGCTTACATTACCATTACCATTGCGTATTTGGTTAACTCGATTAGATCGAAGCTGAACAATGTACGACGTGTTGCATTGCCAAAGGCGTTTAGCTTTGAAATTTTGCAACTAGCCACAAATGTTAGCCTTAGCTAAAAGCCGTTAACATTTCTCAAAATATGGTCTAATTGGCAGCTCACATTCGAGTTTTTTAAATAAATGTTTGAATTATGCATCAGTTTGTTGCACTTTATTTGCCAGTTAGTTAATTTCTGATCTCTCCCAAAA
Source organism: Drosophila suboccidentalis (assembly GCA_037043435.1). Classification (NCBI taxonomy): domain Eukaryota; kingdom Metazoa; phylum Arthropoda; class Insecta; order Diptera; family Drosophilidae; genus Drosophila; species Drosophila suboccidentalis. The sequence continues at coordinate 74,865 of JBAMBK010002499.1, read as the reverse complement.
CAATAAACTTTTGTTTAAACAGTTGCAGCTCTAATCTCAGTAAGCTGGTTATAACTTTTAACAACATCAGCTGAAACATTTTGGAAACATTTTACATTTCAGTTAGAGCTATCACTTCACCACATAAGTATTGTGTCCGAAAACATTGAAATGAACTAACAAATATAGACAAATTAGAATGGTTGCAGCCGAGCGTACGCAACAGATGATACCCTGTCTGAAGTTTAAAAAGTCTAAAAACTGTAATTAATAAATATTGCTGTATTATTATGTGGGTGATACTTAAACCTGCTATTTTGTGCGGCTCTAGCTCTTATATTTGCTAAGATTGACACATTCATATGTAATATTAAATAAATATGTCTCTAGTACAGGGTATAAAATGGACAAACTAACATTTGAGATCCAAAAGAGACAATTAAACCGCGTCCCAGGCAACGATAAAAAGCTGAACATGTTGGTGAACTAGAGTTCAGTTTTATGAACTTTGGGCTTGGGGCTCCCCACACTCCTCCCAGGTCGTTAGAACGTACGCTGGGGCTTAGTTTTGACTTTTGTGCTAACCCGTGTAGATAATATCACTGTAGTCGGACTGACTAAAACTTAATCCGCATGCGATGTGCTCGTTATCGAATTGTTGCTGACAGATGGGTAACACTAATACTAATACGGCTAATACAGCCATTAACGGATATCTCGAAATCATTAGAAGGAATTTATTAAAGCTCAATTCATATTTCGATTGACTATTAATGAGTTCAATAATAAAAGAGTGTTAAGTTCATTTCTTCTTGATGTCTTCTTGAGGGTTTGGTTATTTAAGATAAATATTTAAAAAATACTTCGATATAAAATTAATTCATTAAATTTAATTGTGCGCTCTCTAATCTTTTAATATTTTGAAAATTTTGAGAAATTATATTTTTAAAGCAGTGCACAATCGGCAGCTTCTATTTATTAAGCTTAACAGAGATTTTTGGGACTCAAGTTGTGATGAAAGCAGTGTTGCCTTTAAGTATAGCAAAATACAAATCTTTTATCTTATACAGAAACTAGCATAATCATAATCAACTGTACTACATAGTAAATTATAATCAAAATTCAAGCTTTATTTTTACTTTTATACAAAAGCCGCTGTTCTGTTATATTTAGCAACGTTTAGAACTTTATTTAGGTTTATAGCATAGTGATATATTTACCTTATTCAAAGTTATGACAATCTTATGACAGTTGATTCTGGGAACACTTGGGTTGTGTAATAAATATTATTATTAAACTGTCATACCAGTGGTACTTTTACTTCAACAGACTGTTAGAAACTTACCAAACCTCGAAATGTGAATTTTTTACAATTATACAGTTATAAAAAAATTTCTCACTTTGATATTATTGATGTTGCTTTCCACAGCAGTACTCAAAACCTGTGTTCAAGCATGAACACTAGAACACTTAAAAACAATGTGTCCCCAAAACACCGATCGAGTGACGGGACACTGAAAATTTATCTTAGCAAACAAATGTAAAAATCACACACGAAATGTAACACAAAATGCACTTGTAGTGCATTATCATAAAACTATATTTAGACGCATGAGAACGGGTGGAAAGGAAAGATAGGCATGTGTGTACACCACACGCGAACCCAGCTATCTGGGGGTCCTTCCAATGACTGGAAGGAGTTAGACATTAAGATTTTCATGTTAGTTACCTAAGGCTAAGATTTTAAGAAATAAACTCAGTTCGTAATTTGTACTCAACCTGCTCAGTTGTCCATTCATTTTGGTCCTTCGAGCATTCTGTTGTTTTCCCCCACCAGTGGTAAGAAACACAGAAATAAAAACCAGCGCCTTTTAGTATACAGCTAAAGGTTGTTGGAAAATTTTTATAATCTCTGTTGTGTTCAGTAAGTGAACACAGAGTTATAAAGTTGTGTATCCGAGGAAGAAGCCGGATCACAAAAATAAAAACCCTTGTTCTCCCCCATCAGTGGTAAGAGACAGGGTATAAATACTACAGCGCCTTATAGTCTTGTGTAGCTAAAGGTTGCTAAAAATTTTTTAAAATATAATCTCTGTTGTGTTCAGTAAGTGAACACAGAGTTATAAAGTTGTGTATCCGAGGAAGAAGCCGGATCACAAAAATAAAAACCTTTGTTCTCCCCCATCAGTGGTAAGAGACAGGGTATAAAAAAATCTTTACTAAAACAATTAAGTTATAGTTAAAGTTGCGTTTCCGAGGCAGACATCGGAAAAATATTAGCGTTTCTGAGGCTTTACATCAGAAAGTGAGTTTTTACATATAATATAGCATATATTATATGTAATAATAAAAAAAAAAGGAGTAACAGCAACTACAGCAGCTACAGCAGCAGCAACTACAACAACTGTAGCAACAACGGCAGCGCAGCAACAACGGCAGCGCAGCAACGACGGCAACGCTACAAAGATCGTAAAACAACTTCACACTTGAGCGAAGTAACGCAATAGAAGCCGCTATATTGCAAGGCCTCTTTTGCCCTTAATTTTAAATTCTCTCAGTTGTTGCGTCCCCACGCAAACTGAAAACTACTAAACTCTGTTAGGCTGTTACTAAAACATATGATTGGCAAAGATTGTAAGCCAATCATATGCAACTAATCTAACTAGGTTTCAAAAAAAAAAAGTTGAATAAATAGTCAATATGCTAATAGGAACAACTATTAAGTATTTGACGTCTCAAGCGTCGGTAGTTGAAGAGGTAAAGAAATTAGAAGAGGAAATTCTTTCCAGGGACTCGATCCCGACATTAGAAAATACAAAGAAAGAGTTCGGTGGCACTGAATATGACGACGATCGCAAGCTTGCAGATCAAGTCGACAAAAATATTCAACAACTTAAAGACTTCCTTGATGAAACAATGATGAGGTTAGGTGATGCTTGCACTGTTGAACGCATCATCAGAAGAGACATAATTGATTACCTTTGGAATAGGACACATAGTAGAGTGCAGAAGTTAGCGAGTAAAGACAGTAAATTCCTCGAGGATATGATGGATTTAGAGTTTGACGTCAATAGTTTTGTAAAAGTATTAGGCAACAGAATTCAAAGGGATATATTAGAAGATAATTACAGCTTTTCGCCAGCGAAGAAGCAGCGGGAAGAGGAAGGGAAGCAACAGGTAGCCTCAGATACAAGTGCTAAGGCCAAAGAAGAGGTGAGTCCTAAGAAAGCTCTTCAAAAGCTCACAGATATTCAGAAATCTGATTATCTGTTGAGCAGTTCCATGTTTATGTTGACTGAGGAGCGCAAAAATGAGCTACCAAAGCAACGAGATAGCAAATTGGAAGAACTTGATACCAGCGACGTATCAGTTGAAAATTATCATAAAGCCCTCAGTAGTAACGCCAAAGTTTTAGAAAAAGATGGGACTGAGTGGCGTTTTATTCCCCCGGCAGGACCTCACTTCGGAGGTATTTGTAAAGCTGGGGTAGAATTAATGCAAAATCATTTAAAAAGTTTAACACATGAGAATGAGGCAGTATTAAATTCACGACCTCTGTGTACAACTGTAAATGATGCAGACTATACTCCAGGTTACCTTTTAATTGGTAGACTAAACCTAGAGGTAGTTGTGTCCAAAGCCGATGAAAGAATCGGTATTTTGGACAGGTGGAGATTAATTCAAAAACTAAAAAGAGAATTTTGGTTTAAATGGAAAGTAATAATAATAAATAAATGGAAAAGAGAATCCGAAAATGATGCTAAAAAAGAAAAAGTCACGCGTAATAGGCCTAAAGAACCGAATATAGGAGTCATGCTAATGCTGATGCTATTCTGTCAACTTTCAAATGCAACTTCATTAGGCAACGTAAAGAAAAAATGGATAATCGAAACATCAATAGCGCAGCTTCGATATACTTAGACCCAATAAGTGAAATCGAAGTTATAACGTCTTCTTGGGATTTTGTTGTGCTTTATGACATGGACACATATTTTGCAATGTTAGAAAAGGGTACAAATTTAATACAAAAAATTAGAAGTGTATGTAACAAATTGCATGATTTTGAAGATCACTGTAATTTGGTTCTTAATAACATACAACGACAAATAGATGACTTGGAAGAAAACAACAAGTTATTTATGGCACACACCCCAAGAATGAAACGTGCACCTTTTAAATTTAAATGCTCATTGTACCAGATATTGTTTGGTATAATAGATGCAGACAATAGAAAACAATTGTGTAAGAAAATATTATCAGTCTTTAGATAATCAGCATAATTAAAAAGGTATAGATAGAACAGGCATATTGACTATTTATTCAGATTGTACTGTTAGAATATTAAATAAAATATTAATAGCAAGCCATAATGTTCACTATGAAATCTTTGAAACCTTTTCATCTTTGTACATTATCATATTATTAATTAATCATACACCTCACTTTGAGTTAAAGGAACTTAAGTTCCATCACATGTCTGGGCGTCTGTCCCTAATTATTGGCATGATAATAATATTAAGATTAATTGTATATGCATAAAGAAAAGTAATGCAAGAAGAAAATTACAAGCTATCGCCTTTCCAAGCCCTGTGTAAACAAAAAAAGTGTTATTGTATATTAAAATATAAAAATGCAAAAAACTATCAGCTACCACAACCTTCATTGCCCCCCGGCAGAATGTTCAAGCATGAACACTAGAACACTTAAAAACAATGTGTCCCCAAAACACCGATCGAGTGACGGGACACTGAAAATTTATCTTAGCAAACAAATGTAAAAATCACACACGAAATGTAACACAAAATGCACTTGTAGTGCATTATCATAAAACTATATTTAGACGCATGAGAACGGGTGGAAAGGAAAGATAGGCATGTGTGTACACCACACGCGAACCCAGCTATCTGGGGGTCCTTCCAATGACTGGAAGGAGTTAGACATTAAGATTTTCATGTTAGTTACCTAAGGCTAAGATTTTAAGAAATAAACTCAGTTCGTAATTTGTACTCAACCTGCTCAGTTGTCCATTCAACCTGTATTAGTAAAGCACATGAATTCAATTAAACAACTAAATCCAATACAAACTCTTGTAAAGCATTATAAATTTTTAACTCAACAACTATTATATAGTTTTGACGATGTTGACAACCGCAGAAATTTATGACAGTGTTTTGTGCAAAAATCCTATGTCTGTTATACATACTACATATGTATACGTAAACTCTATTCCTTTTGTAACTAAAACTAAGCTAAATGCTGTATTAAAAGTGTCATACATATTGTTATACTCTAATTTTTACCCCAATGAATCCATGTCACGCACATAAAATCCAAAAGCGGTCTACAGTAGCAAATTTCAACCCCAAGACAAAGTAAATTGCGTTCCACAAGCACATTCAAAGCAGTACCTTTCACCCTTAAGGTGGACTGTTATACGTGCTATTTGTTGTATGATATAAATCCCATTTGTTCTAAGAATGTAATGACGGAAAATGTACAAATAGTAAAAACCTTTCCCATAACTGAACCCAGTAAAAACTGTTATACAAAAGTATTTGTAACTTTCACATATTATGACAACTCAATTGTACTATGTAGAATCATAGATCTAAAATAGGAAATACCTCTGTTCGAAATGTATAATAACTTTAGCCGCCTAATGTTAGTCTGTATAACAAACAAATATATTTTATTAATCCTTAGTTAGCATACAATAGAAACAAAAGCACAACCAAGAGCTTTAGCTACAGTCCCAAAAAGCTCGCTCTTATTTGTCAAAGCTTTGGTTGATGTATCCAATATTCTGACTGTCTGGAGAAATAACCGGCTGTGGACTCGGAATGCTGTAAACGGGATACAAGGGCGCAAACTCGTTGAGACCGAAGGCGTGGAGTTCCTCCTCGTTGATATTGCCACGCAGCGTGTGCTTTGACTCCTCGTACTTGGGCAGAGCTGTAAAGCAAAGGAAGCTGTTTAAATGTTGACTAAAGTAGGCAATATTTGAGCTTACCTATATCTCGAGAGCTCTGTCTCAATTCGTTAGTCATTGCCGTCATCACAGGCAATTCATCGGCTGGATCTGGAACCTCATAGCGAGTGCTGCGTCTTGGCGGCTGCTGCTGAACGACTCTCCATTTCCCGATCCCTTGCCCATTCCCAGTGGCCAAGTGCCAATTGTGATGGGCATGGTGATCAGCTGTTGCTCTCGCAGACTCTTGATCAGTGCCTCCACTTCCAGCTGATAGGCAATTTGTATCAGATTGCAGAGGGTGAGGCATGTGGGCGGAGTACAGGGCACATCCATGTCGATGGTCTGGGAACGCGTGCAGCGACGCAGCACAGAATCCCCCTTGGCCTTGGATATCACAATTCGATCCACTCGCGAGTGCTCGGGTGTCACACTGAAGTATCGCACCAGCATGACGAGTGAGAGTCGCAGCTCGGACACGGCCACGTTGCTGTTGTTGATGACCACGACGGTGACGGGAATCTTCTGGCCACAAACATAGCCAGCCTGGGGCAGATTCAGCTCCATTTTGATGGGCGCCGTTTTGCAGGGACCACAGCAAAAGGTGCGATAGTTCTCACTGTGCGCAGTTCGCTGAAAAAGAAATGCAACACTTTGATATCCATCTATAAATTTCCCATTTGAAATTCACCTTCAGTTGTGGCGTTTCACAATTCAGATCCATCATTTTGAGTACTGTAATGCCATGCGTATAGGCCTGATCGAACTTCCAAGGTCTGATCAGCAGAACCTTGACTATATAGCGCACGCAGCCATATCGACCCTCAAAGGACGAAGGACACTGATAGGGCAACTGACAGGCAAAGTTATAGTAGTGCACACCCGCCTGTATAGAATGTCTGTCATTACCTATTAAAAGCTAATTATAAGTATACAGAATTACATATCCTCAAAACTTACTTTGCTCTGATCCCAATAGATAAGTCTGCGACGATAGATACTCTTCTCGGCCAGCAAAGAGTTTTGTTGTTGCCATTCGCCTTTCGCTCCATTTGGTTATAGAGTATCCAACTACTTTGACTAACGCAGCTGTCGGATAGATAAAGTTTCAAAATCGTTTTATTATCTGGGATATGATATAATCCCTCTGAATTCCAGGGTGATAAGCTGCCGGTAGACCAAACAATTTATAAGCAGCAAATATTTGCAAAGATCGTAAAAGAAATTCTTAATCGAGTTTTAATGTGCTTTATCAATGTTAATAGTAAATAAACAATAAATTGGCTTAGTTAAAGGCCAAGCAATTTTCCAATAACTTGACCTTAAAATAGCTGACATTGATAACAATTTCGTATAGATTGATTATGTTTTAACTAATGGCTAAATACAGACAAAGAATAATTTTCTGAAGAACTATCCTAGGCAGACCTCATATTTATTTATATACAGCTCTTATCTCGGAAGTTTTAACATTCCTTCACGGCTCTTGCAAAAAACAAGAATGTATTATCTAAATCAATGTCGTCATAAAGAAATATATACATTAGTTTAGTCTATCAGCTCATATACCTCGTTATCGCTGAAGTATTTATAATGTATGAGGAAAGTTTAAATTGCGGACATCTAAGCTCTTGAAGCTCTTGACTTTGTCCCCATCAAAAAGGGTAATTCAAATTATACTTGCATGTATTTATATATGTAAATATACCTTGAACCTCCTTGATTTTATCCGATTTTAAGGTCACACATCCGCTCACCAGTTGCCCGGCATAGAAAGTGCCATCTCTATTATTGTCGAAGCTAATCTCACACGTAACGACCATTTCATAAAACGGAAACTCCACGCGATATTACGAATCTTTTAAATTTCTCGATTCACAATGCGTTCAATTCCGAGAGCACTACATTTAGGCTCAACAACGGGTTGCGACTAATTTAAGTGGGTGTGAATACTGAACGCCTGGGTCGTGGACAATTTTGTTGTTATTGTTATGAAATAAGATAAGCGATAAGGCCGGACGCAAGTTCGTATCGTTTGTACTCGAATAAACGCAACGAAATGGAATCGGAATTTATAAGAGAGTTACGTATTACCACTCAAATTTCGAATGTATTGTACTTAGTTATCGCAGCTAAACAGACCTTGACAATGGATGTTCTCTGTGGACTATGCTTAAATTTATGCTGAAGTTATGATAAGGCTCCCCAAAACTTTGAATAATATATAAAGTAATGCGGAAATAGTTTAGTGAAACACTTGAGATTTGCGACACTTTTCATAAATCTTTTTTATTTTTGTATATCAATGTTAAAACATTATATTCCATTTATATAATGAAGTGTGTTCCCGGCGTTCCAATTATCCCAAGTTTTAAATATAATAATGAGCGGACTTTACATATCAAATACCTATTGAAATATTATGTCGGAAAGTCTGAGTTTTTCTTAAAATTTTGAATAAAGACTAGACCAGTGGTGCCCAAAACTGCCTTATGGATGTGCACGCACCAATACAAATATAAGAAATCACACGCATACATGTAAGGAACCTTTTGTACACAGAAAAAAAAATAGAATCAAGTTTCTTCAAAAAGTCACTCGCATCACACGTTTCACTACGAAGTGAAGATTTTCTTTTTCAACAACAAGCAACAATGCAAAATTTGTTCTTGTTTTGCAAGGAACGAAAGTTGACGGCAAAGCAGAATTTTAAAATTGTTTGTGTAATTTTTTAATGTGCGCCAGAAGCTTACCAATGTGTATTCTCTTGCACTTCCCATATCCTATGTGCAAAACAAAAACAAATGTGCTTCGTGTGCATAGGCGATGGGCACCCCTGGACTAGACCATCTTAATGTATAATATATCCTGTATTTTGTGTCTTAAAGCGCTTCCTTGCTCAAATCCAAGTGCCCTTGTTCGCATCCGTTTCAGAATTCACATTTTCATTAGTATTCAGAGCGGGTTCCATGGGCGCCGTTGGACTTGGAATGTTGAATATGGGATACCGAGGACTAAAATGAGAGCCATCCAAGTTGACCGTGTTTGGAACGGCACTGCCATCTAATTCATCAATGCTTTTGTCCCCGTGTGAGGGTCGCATATGAAGAGCCTCCTCATAGTTGGGTGGTTCTAAAAGTAAATAGATAAACATTTGTTATAATACTTCAGAAAAAACTGAATTGATAGAAAATGAATATTTCTAAAATAATTTATACAAAATAAAAATTTTTTAGACCAGTGGTGTCCAAGCTCACACAATCAAATATGGCTCTTGTGTGCGTAGCAGCGAAGCATGAAGTCAACGCAACGTTTTACACTGAAAGAATGAAATGAAAGCATATTCGAACTGTCGCATCGTTACAGTTGGCAACGTAAATAGAGCAAAGCATTAGTGGCAGTGTATGATAAGAGTCTAGCGCTATTTATAGAACACACGTATTCTCTCTCTCTATACGTGTGTCGGCTGCGACGTCGGCAGAATTAAGCATTTTGGACACCACTGTTGTAGACTCAAGGGGTTTAGTTTAATCCTTTTCTCTCAAAGCTTATTAGTTTTGCCCAATCAGTACTTATAAATACTTACCAATATTGGCATCCCAGGTGCCGCCAGGTGGCGCTGTCGCAATTTCAGCGGGATAAGCCAGACCCGTAACGTCAAGAGTTTGTGGTCGATAAGCCTGCAGGTCTCGTGGCTGCATTTGAACGTGTTCCGACAGAGGCACACTGCCAATGGTCAATGGTGCATTGAGCACCTCGTCCATGTGCCAGCCCTTGACCTTGGCCTTCAGCTCTACATTGTAGGCGATCTGTATAATCCTGCACGCATTAAAGCAAGTTGGGGGCGTGGCGGGCAGACGGAGCAAGTATCTAAACTGTTTATTGCAATGATTCGGCACAGGGTCGCCCATCAGTTTGGTGACAATAATCCTCTCGTTTCGGGAGTGTGTTGTCGACAGGTGTGTGGCATAGTAGGTGACCATCATGACCAGGCTGATCTGCAGTACCTCCACACGTATGTGACTGTCATTATTGACCAACACGTCAATGGAAACAACCTGGCCCGGCACAAATCCAGTCTGCGCCAGCGTCATCTGCAGCTGCAGCGGGTCAGATTTGCAGGGCCAACAGCAGTAAGTCTTTTGGGTCTCACAATGGGCGGGAACCTGTTCAATAAATCCCATATTACAAGTGTTAAGATCTCCTATAGTTGCACACTTACCCTAAGTAGTGGACTGTCATAGTTCAAGTCCATTATTTTCAGCACCGTAAAGCATCTTGTATAGGATTGATCAAATTTCCAGGGTCTGACTAAAGACACTTTTACCATGTAGCGCACTCTGCCATAATGACCCTCGATGGAGGAGGGACATGTGGCGGGAATCTGGCAGGCAAAGTTATAGACATGCACACCAGGCTCAAGGGAAACTTCCGCTGAAAATATTACGATACATAAGATTTGTTAACTTTGAGAGCTTTTATCTTGAGTTTTACAAACTTACTGCTTAGGTGGGAACCCACTAAATAGGTCTGGGATGCTATATAGTCCTCACGTCCACTATAAGTATCTGAGGAGCTCGTGCGATCCTTATCATTATTGGTTTGTGATTCTGTCCAGTGAGTTTCAGCATATCCATTAATGTTCAAGGCAACCGCTTAATAAATCAAAGTAAAGAACATTATTATAATAATTATTATTATTATTAAAGTAATAGAATGTAGATTTGATTCTTTCTCTTATTATTTGTAAGTGTTTGTAAATCGATATGATAAATATTTAACTGAAATATCAACATCGCAAACGGATCTTGTGACTTTTCAAAGTTCCAAAGCTTACTTTATTTTTATTTAACTTCTTCCAAATACATTTTTAAATGGAAACGAAATTTTTAATAGAAGCTTAACAAATATACTATTTTATTAACTTAAAATAAATACCTAACTGTAGAACCGAAAACAAGACAAATACGTAGAATATATTAAAAATGTATCGCCTTAAGTCACGTTTAAATTTAAAAAACAAATAAATCTTTAAAAATTATTTTGAATTAGTTTAATGTCCAATGAAATTATTAAAAATTATTTAAAAATGATAAGCGGCTTTCGTGAATTAGCTAAAATATAAGCGCGTGCCATTACACTTCTAAATGATGAATCACCTCGATCGTAAACGGGTCTATCCTCAAAATTTACAATATTGACTTTGTCAAAGTATTAAAAACAAGCTGCCGATAAGATAAGAATGTGACTCATGGGGAAGAACACTAGTGCTTAAGTGCTCTAAAGAGCAGAAAGAATTGCACAATTTCTCGTGTTGATATTAAACTTAAACTATGTACATATAGTATATTTACCTCTTGCCAGCTTCAGTTTGTCCAGTTTTAATGTGACCTTTCCCGTTACGACCTGGCCCGCAAAATATGTGCCATGGGGATTGTTATCGAAATCAATTATGCAGGTGACTCCCATTATGCGATGTTACAATATTTAAACACAAAGGTATTCACAATCTGTCTATCGATTATCAACAGTTATTCAGGGGTGCTTTATTTTATTTATTTCTTCACCGCGAATCGCGCTTGTCGCAATCGGAATCCAAAACACGACTGATTTGATTGTAATTAATACGCGCAAAGTTCGCTCAACAACGGCAACAAGTTTGGCAAATTCCGTGCCAACATTCCGTGAAACATTCCCATTTGCCCGACTGAAACAAACTGAAATTGAAACAAACTTTTTCTTCATGAAAAAACAAAGTTATATTAAATATTAACTAGTCGGCGGTGCTACATACTCGACTGTCGGAGACCCCGTACTTACTATGCAAAAGCAAACACTGCTTAAAATAAAATACTAAAAGACGCTTCATATTATATATTTTGTAATATCTTAATATATATATTATCACCCAAATATATTGATGATATATTTACATTAAACATATTATAAATGATTTTTTAAAGCAATGATTTATTTAAATGCACAAAATAAATTTATTTAAGCATTAGAGAAAGCGAGACAGCGATAAGTGCATTTCCCACATCTCTTAATAATAAACCAAAAAAAAAAAAACAAATATTAACATTGAATTGATGTAAAAATACAACATTAATAAAAAGTGTCTGGAAAAAATTAATAAATCTTAAAAAAAAAAAACATCTGTCCAAAGCCGGTCTGCTAATAAAAAACAATTTTTAAAAAAATTGCTCACGCTAGGAGTTGAACCCGCGACTTCCAAGAATTGCAAATTTGGCGGAAACTTAGCACCTCAGCCCCAAATGCAGATCTGTTAAATAAGGCTACAGCGATTCTTTATTTTGCAGTTAAGATTTCTGACAACACCCTTTTAAAATTGAAAAACATTAAAAAAAAACAAATTAATTGAATTTAAAATATTAAAAAAAAAAGTCTTGGACAATTTTGTTGTTATTGTTATGAAATAAGATAAGCGATAAGGCCGGACGCAAGTTCGTATCGTTTGTACTCGAATAAACGCAACGAAATGGAATCGGAATTTATAAGAGAGTTACGTATTACCACTCAAATTTCGAATGTATTGTACTTAGTTATCGCAGCTAAACAGACCTTGACAATGGATGTTCTCTGTGGACTATGCTTAAATTTATGCTGAAGTTATGATAAGGCTCCCCAAAACTTTGAATAATATATAAAGTAATGCGGAAATAGTTTAGTGAAACTCTTGAGATTTGCGACTCTTTTCATAAATCTTTTTTATTTTTGTATATCAATGTTAAAACATTATATTCCATTTATATAATGAAGTGTGTTCCCGGCGTTCCAATTATCCCAAGTTTTAAATATAATAATGAACGGACTTTACATATCAATTACCTATTGAAATATTATGTCGGAAAGTCTGATTTTTTCTCAAAATTTTGAACAAAGACTAGACCATCTTAATGTATAATATATCCTGTATTTTGTGTCTTAAAGCGCTTCCTTGCTCAAATCCAAGTGCCCTTGTTCGCATCCGTTTCAGAATTCACATTTTCATTAGTATTCAGAGCGGGTTCCATGGGCGCCGTTGGACTTGGAATGTTGAATATGGGATACCGAGGACTAAAATGAGAGCCATCCAAGTTGACCGTGTTTGGAACGGCACTGCCATCTAATTCATCAATGCTTTTGTCCCCGTGTGAGGGTCGCATATGAAGAGCCTCCTCATAGTTGGGTGGTTCTAAAAGTAAATAGATAAACATTTGTTATAATACTTTAGAAAAAACTGAATTGATAGAAAATTAATATTTCTAAAATTAAGAATAAAATAATTTATTAAAAATAAAAGATAATAATATTTTAGACCAGTGGTGTCCAAACTCACACAATCAAATATGGCTCTTGTGTGCGTAGCAGCGAAGCATGAAGTCAACGCAACGTTTTACACTGAAAGAATGAAATGAAAGCATATTCGAACTGTCGCATCGTTACAGTTGGAACGTAAATAGAGCAAAGCATTAGTGGCAGTGTATGATAAGAGTCTAGCGCTATTTATAGAACACACGTATTCTCTCTCTCTATACGTGTGTCGGCTGCGACGTCGGCAGAATTAAGCATTTTGGACACCACTGTTGTAGACTCAAGGGGTTTAGTTTAATCCTTTTCTCTCAAAGCTTATTAGTTTTGCCCAATCAGTACTTATAAATACTTACCAATATTGGCATCCCAGGTGCCGCCAGGTGGCGCTGTCGCAATTTCAGCGGGATAAGCCAGACCCGTAACGTCAAGAGTTTGTGGTCGATAAGCCTGCAGGTCTCGTGGCTGCATTTGAACGTGTTCCGACAGAGGCACACTGCCAATGGTCAATGGTGCATTGAGCACCTCGTCCATGTGCCAGCCCTTGACCTTGGCCTTCAGCTCTACATTGTAGGCGATCTGTATAATCCTGCACGCATTAAAGCAAGTTGGGGGCGTGGCGGGCAGACGGAGCAAGTATCTAAACTGTTTATTGCAATGATTCGGCACAGGGTCGCCCATCAGTTTGGTGACAATAATCCTCTCGTTTCGGGAGTGTGTTGTCGACAGGTGTGTGGCATAGTAGGTGACCATCATGACCAGGCTGATCTGCAGTACCTCCACACGTATGTGACTGTCATTATTGACCAACACGTCAATGGAAACAACCTGGCCCGGCACAAATCCAGTCTGCGCCAGCGTCATCTGCAGCTGCAGCGGGTCAGATTTGCAGGGCCAACAGCAGTAAGTCTTTTGGGTCTCACAATGGGCGGGAACCTGTTCAATAAATCACATATTACAAGTGTTAAGATCTCCTATAGTTGCACACTTACCCTAAGTAGTGGACTGTCATAGTTCAAGTCCATTATTTTCAGCACCGTAAAGCATCTTGTATAGGATTGATCAAATTTCCAGGGTCTGACTAAAGACACTTTTACCATGTAGCGCACTCTGCCATAATGACCCTCGATGGAGGAGGGACATGTGGCGGGAATCTGGCAGGCAAAGTTATAGACATGCACACCAGGCTCAAGGGAAACTTCCGCTGAAAATATTACGATACATAAGATTTGTTAACTTTGAGAGCTTTTATCTTGAGTTTTACAAACTTACTGCTTAGGTGGGAACCCACTAAATAGGTCTGGGATGCTATATAGTCCTCACGTCCACTATAAGTATCTGAGGAGCTCGTGCGATCCTTATCATTATTGGTTTGTGATTCTGTCCAGTGAGTTTCAGCATATCCATTAATGTTCAAGGCAACCGCTTCATAAATCAAAGTAAAGAACATTATTATAATAATTATTTTTATTATTAAGGTAATCGAATGTAGATTTCATTCTTTCTCTTATTATTTGTAAGTGTTTGTAAATCGATATGATAAATATTTAACTGAAATATCAACATCGCAAACGGATCTTGTGACTTTTCAAAGTTCCAAAGCTTACTTTATTTTTATTTAACTTCTTCCAAATACATTTTTAAATGGAAACGAAATTTTTAATAGAAGCTTTACAAATATACTATTTTATTAACTTAAATAAATAAATACCTATTTTTTAATTTTAGCCACGGTTAAATTTAAAAAACAAATATATCTTTTAAAATTATTTTTAATTAGTTTAATGTCCAATTAAATTATCACAGACTATTTTAAAATGTCAAACGGTTATCGTGAATTAGCTAACAAATAAGCGCGTGCCATTACACTTCTAAATGATGAATCACCTCGATCGTAAACGGGTCTATCCTCAAAATTTACAATATTGACTTTGTCAAAGTATTAAAAACAAGCTGCCGATAAGATAAGAATGTGACTCATGGGGAAGAACACTAGTGCTTAAGTGCTCTAAAGAGCAGAAAGAATTGCACAATTTCTCGTGTTGATATTAAACTTAAACTATGTACATATAGTATATTTACCTCTTGCCAGCTTCAGTTTGTCCAGTTTTAATGTGACCTTTCCCGTTACGACCTGGCCCGCAAAATATGTGCCATGGGGATTGTTATCGAAATCAATTATGCAGGTGACTCCCATTATGCGATGTTACAATATTTAAACACAAAGGTATTCACAATCTGTCTATCGATTATCAACAGTTATTCAGGGGTGCTTTATTTTATTTATTTCTTCACCGCGATTCGCACTTGTCGCAATCGGAATCCAAAACACGAATGATTTGATTGTAATTAATACGCGCAAAGTTCGCACAACAACGGCAACAAGTTTGGCAAATTCCGTGCCAACATTCCGTGAAACATTCCCATTTGCCCGACTGAAACAAACTGAAATTGAAACAAACTTTTTCTTCAGTTCTGGTAAATGGACAATGATTGTAATCTTATCGCGTGTGACAATTATAAATTATACATTTCGCCAAGTGCAATGCATACAAACATAACTGATAGTGTGATAACATTCGTGAAAATTCAATAAATGCTTTTTGAATAATTTTAGACTTTGTAAAAGCAATATAATAATAAGAGACTTTATTTCATGAAAAACAAAGTTATATTAAATATTAAAAATTGTAATAATTGATTAGATTTATCTTAGTGTATATTTTATTAGATTCAGTAACTTAATAGATTTATCTTTGTGCATATTTTTAATTTCATAAAGTTAATTACTAAAAAATAATACCAAAAATAGATGTTTTAATAATAACATTTGTTACATCCCTAAATAGATATGTTGATATACCCAAAGCAACATCTGCACCATAACACATTAATACCAATATCCATGAAAATATATAAAATCCGATCACACAATTTCTTTTAGTGTATAATTTTCAATGTTGACATGCTTTTAGCAATAATTGCTAAATTGTGAACAAATACGAGCAAAAAAAGGTACATAAATAAATATTTGTTTAAACTACAAATTGAAAAATATAGAAATATTGAAGAAGGTCAGTTTGCGAACAGAAGAAAACAATAGATAAAAACTGTATTTGTATTCTGTAAACAATTATAAGTTTTGTCCTCTTCTCAAATCCAAGTGCCTTCTTCCATATGCTCAGTATTAATATTCTGTTGGTCCTGGAGCGGCTCAATGGGGCTTGTGATATTGAAAACAGCATAAAGCGGAGTGAAATCACAATCTTCCTCGTTCTGTATACATGAGGGGTTAACCACCTTGCCAGTATTGAAGTTGGGGCTGGACATTGACTTTTGGGATTTCGTTGAGACGGGACGAACTATGTGGATGGCCTCGGCATAGCTGGGTGGCTCTGAATGGATTGAATAGATTGAATGAATGATTAATGAATCAATAACTCACAATAAACTTACGAATGGTATCATCGACAGCCCATGGATTGATGATGGACAGCGAAGGATCTTCTTCCGCATCTTCAAGCAAAACCAAAGCCTTTTCATTCAGTTGCTGTGACACAACCTCAACCTCGACAGGAAGTGGGCGTGGCTGTTGTTGAAGTTGTCTGGTTAAGGGCACATTTCCTATGGTCACGGGCATGTGAACCCGTTCGTTAATGTGCCAACCCTTGACCTTAGTTTCGACCTCGACCTGGTAGGCAATCTGTATGATACGACACAGGTCGAAGCAGGTGGGCGGCGTTGCGGGCACGTCTAGGTCAAAGGTGAACTGCTTCTTGCAGTTTCTAGTGACACCCTCGCCCTTCTTCTTGCTGACCACAAGTCTTTCACTGATCGTCTCCACGCTGCCTTGACTGTAATAGAGCACCATCATGACCAAGGTGGCCTTGATTTCCTCAACGCGAATGTGACTGTCGTTCGTCACCAGCACAGTGACTGGCATCGTCTGGCCGGGCACATATCCCCTCTGGGGCAATGACAAGTGCAGTCTCAGTGGCTCCGAGCGACAGGGCCAACAGTTGTAGGTCTTCTGGTCCTCCGACTGTGCAGGTGTCTAAAAAACAAAGATATAAAATTATAAATTAGTTCAATAACCCTCAAATATGTTTAACTCACACGCAGAAAGAGTCCCTCTCTGTTCAGATCCATCACTTTCAGTACAGTGAAGGGACGCGAGAATACCTGATCGAATTTCCAGGGTCGAATGAGCTTTACACTCACCATATACCGCACTCGTCCATAGGATCCTTCGAAGGAAGACGGACACACGGCGGGAATCTGGCAGGCAAAGTTATAGAGATGACTGCCCGGTTGCATGGCGACTTCTATAGAACTCAAATATAAATCTAAACATACATATAATACATATTTAAAATTACCTTTTCTATCTGCTTTTAATAGTTCAACTTTGGATCTAATATAATCTTCATGGCCGCTGTAACTTTCTGTCGTAGTTTTATTATCCACATCTGTTTTGGAATTCGTCCAGTATGTGGAAGCATAACCTCTTATCTTTAAAATGACAGCTGAAATGATAGTAAAAGTAAAACAAAATGATAACATTTTTAAGAATCGTATTTTCCCATACTATATTTGTCAGTCTGTCCAGATTTTAAATGCTCAATGAATACAATAAGTCAAGTTCAACTGGAATATAATTTATTTTCGATTCTGCTGAGGGTTCCCCCAGTGAATTGCTTTGATAATAGATAAAAATAGATAGCTAAAAATAAATATGAATCATTTCATGTCTGAACGTTTTGTTATACAAGTTATACACGGGTAAGATCATTTGGTTTTTTATGAAGATTAATTTATTATTTTTATTATATTTGATTTTTGTTTAAAGCTCACCTTGAACCATCTTTGGCTTATCCGCAGTCAGAACTACACTACCTGAGATGACTTGACCCGCATAGTAAGTGCCAAGTGGATTGTTCTTAAAACGAATTTCACAGCTTACAACCATTATTCAATAATTAAACTAGTTTCTTTTATAGAAATCAAATTAATTGTATGTGTCTTCCACGTTGTCAGTGTTTCGGGTAGCTGGTAAAATCACACTGAATTTTAAACAAAATTGCTTTTTGTCATTTAAGTTCACAAATATTATCTTATCAATACGATTATTATGTATTAGGTATTCAATAAAAACAACGTTACATTTGGCATGTGTAACCAAAAATTATTTACTTAAGATATAATTTAGTTTAAAACGGTTTTATTTTTTTAGACAACGACAACTGTAAAAAGTAAAAATATTGCATAAATAATTTACTATATAATGTAATCAAATAGCTGGCAACTAAAACCTTTGCATTAATCTTATTATAAAAATATATCTTAATGGAATTTAGAGAAATCATTTATGTAAATATTTTATAAAGAGAACTAAAATAACAGACATTTGCTCTCCTCGACTGGCAGCAATTTTCTCACAAATACTATCTAGGATTACAGAGAGTATTAGTGATAAGATAACACTCGGAAATTGTTATGGCCTCCAAATATCGTGTTAGTATCACGAATTGAGCTCAGTTACTGTTTAACATCGAGCTGGTTCGGACAGCTCTATTTGATAGACCTGGGAATTGTATCCCACAAAAAAAGGAACTGATACAAAATGGCCAACAATTGTGTCATAACATTTGATCAAAATGAGCATGGGACATATTTTACAGGCCAGGTCGTAGCCGGCAAGGTGCACGTCAATTTTAATAAAACCAAGAAACTTCGAGGTATGTCAACTGTTATAAAAGCGTTTCAGTCAGTTTTAATATTTAACTAATTTTTCTACATTTTATTAACTGAAAGTTGGCAGTTATCGCAGCTATCACACTGAAATCTTATCTATGAATTATGTGTTTGTGTTTGTTTGACTTTTCGGTTCTGTTTTCCTTCTGTCAAACCCATCATACTATTGGAAATTCAAAGATAACCCGAAATTGGCACAGACAAAACAAATGCAGAATAATTGATGCTAGGCAAACCACAAAATTATTGTTGTTGAAACCAAAAATCGCAGGGGATCTACAAGGCTGATAACAACTTAACTAGCCCAAAGTTCAGGAAATGCCAGAAGTTATTAGTCACATACAATGTACGCTAAATTTCTTGATTTGAAACTTGTGAGCAATAAGTTGCCAAGTTTTAGAGGATTAACGACGGACTATGAATAGAGATTTAATTATATTCTGATGGTTGATTAAATTTATTCATAAATACTTCTAATGCCTCATAAATCTTTATCTCTATTCTATTTAATTTTTCATTTGATTGGGAAAATCTTACAACTAAGATAATAATAATCAATTTAAAAATTTGATTTTTTTTGAGAAAAATTAAAATTTGAAATATTTTTGTCTTGTATCTTAACTTGTATTATTAAAATAAACAAATAATATTTATTCTTAAATTGTTTTGTAAGAATTAAAATGTATGTTTTGTAATAAATATATCTAACAGATAAGATTAACTTTAATAATTAAAATCAGCAAGCAATGTTTATTTTCATATTATACTAAGAATTATAATCAATGCTATTTATATTCTTTTTTAAACAGGTATCAAACTACAGATCTGCGGCTATGCCTGTGCGCAATGGCGTAGAAAACATGGTCGGGCGGTGGCCACCAGCCAGGCCAACTTCAAGCCGGGTCGAAAGCACTTCTTCACTGGCCGCGAGGATTACATAGCGTCGACGACATTCCTGATGGGCTCGGAGCAAGGTCAGACGTTCAGCATCGATGCTGGAACCTATACATACACGTTTGCCTGTCCCATACCCAATCATTGCCCCTCCTCGTATGAGGGCATCTATGGACACATACGTTACCTGGCCAAGGTTATTTTTATACGAGCCGGAGCCTCGAATCGCAGCACGAACGTGGGCTTCACGGTGCTCAAGTTGCTCGACCTGAACCAGGAGAACAAACTACTACGCGAACCGGCCAGCAGTGAGGCCATGGAATATTTCTGCTTTATGCACACGAAGCCGGTGCATATGAAGGTGACGCTGCAGCAGCAGGGATTTGTGCCCGGGCAGTTTATGCTCATCCATGCGGATGTGCGCAATGACTCCAGTGTCGACTGCCACAAGCTGATGATCATGCTCTATCTGCGAGCCACCTACACAGCCGATATGCCCGCTCTGAGCACCGTCTCCGAGAAAATAATGCTGGCCAAGCGGGAAGGTGGCCCGGTGGTCCATCATAGCCAGAAATCGTACACGGAGTCATTCCGCATTCCGGCCACGGCCCCCACATGCGAGCATCTCAGCAAAGTGGTTCGCGTCTCGTACGAGGTGCGCATTGTGGCCGTGATGAACTGGATAATGCCCAATCCCAAGGTCGTCATACCCATCACCATTGGCAACGTGCCGCTGGTTACCGTCGGACCAGCTGCATCGCCCGTCTGTGCCCCTCTCCCCAGCGAACTGCCGTGCACCTCGGCCAGGGCGATGCAGTTAGCTGCCGGCGTGAACAACGCTGGCTACGAGCAAACCGAGGAGCTGGAGGACTATGAGCTGCCCGAAGATGGCGATGATGAGTTTGAGACCGACGACAATATAGCACCAGATCTACGTAAGACTTCATCCTTCAATCTATCTCTATTTTGTTAAATGTCAACTCCCTTTATATTTTCAGCACCGCCGACCTATGAGCAGGCCATGTTCATGACCGCGGACATCGCGGACACGGATGCCAACACCGTCAGTGAGGCAGCTCGCTTCACTCCACGTTATCCCGTCTTCGATGTGGACACTTTCCAAAGTCCTCCCCCAAATCCCCCGCCAAAGAGAAGAAATCGTCGTCGTCGCCGGGCGGAGCAACGTGCCGAGAAAAAGCAACCAATGAAAGATCAGAATAGAGAACAGGACAGAGAGCCAGTGGAATCGCCAGTCGAGATTTAAGACCTTATCAGATCTCTATATCTTATCTTTACAGTATTTATATGATTCAGTAGAGACTTGCGTTATATTTACCATGAGTGCAAGTCTACGCTATTGTTTGCAAAATGTCTTCAGCCAGATATAAAATAAATAAACAAGCCCATAAAGTCATCCTTAAACAAAATTGCAATTCATATAACATAGATCGAAAGCAAAATTAAAATCGAGATGGGAAATGTTCTATAGAATGCGCTTAAAATATGCTCAAATATTTGACGGCAAATATTGCAAAACTTAAAAAAAAGATAAAAACGCACTTTTTTTTTCAATTTCGAACGAAAATGTAATTTGGCAAGAGTTAACTCGTATCCTCAGTGGTCCAGCGGGTCCTGGAAGTGCTGTGAATTCTTTATTTTACTTTCATTAATAGTTTTCTTTTATTGTTTATGGCAGGAAATCAACCCGAAAAAGTAAGGTTTTTCTTAGGGTTGGCTCCTTCGGTTCCGGTAGTAACCGGTGGAACAATATAATTTTTAAAAAAATTTATAATGTCTAAAATAACGTTTGTATTCAAAATACCGAGTTCAAACTAACTTATTCAAACTAAAGTAATTTTCAAATATTAATTTTATACATACATTTTAAATATAAATAAAAAGCACAAATAGTTTTTGAATAATGCACCGAATACGTACCGGTACAAACATTTCGGATCACGGACTCGAACAAATTAATTCCCTGACTTATGGTCATTAATCGAACGGTTGCGAAATGCACCGAATGTGCTATTTATAGAACACATATTCTCTCTCTCTCTCTCTCTCTCTCTCTATACGTGTGTCGGCTGCGACACCGGCAGAATTTTTAGTTCCTATCCCATGGGATTGGCTTTTGGCATTTTGGACACCACTGGTCTAAAATCGAGCTTTCCGTTTTTAACGAGAAATAAGGAAAATCATATGAAAAGCCAAAACTTATCATCATTTCCCATTAAAAAAGTGAAGCTCGATTTTTATTTTAGACCAGCTATCGGCAAAGCCATATCTCGTGGGCATAAGAAACTTGCGCTGCTACTGCGCTGCCGCTCACGTACAGTAGAAAAAAGCAGCGAGCCTTCGTGTGTCTTCGACAATGCGACTTCGGCTCCTGTTTTCTCGCTTTTTCAGCAAAGCGAAAACGAAAACATTTTGGCGTCGGGCATGTTCGTGCGTTTGCTACACACACAAGCGCACTGCAAAACGTTTGAGTGTCTGCGTGCCGATCTCTGTTTTAGACCCATGATTTAATGGGCAAATCTTCTTAGAATTCGTCGTAGGCTACGATTTTAAAAACCGCTGGCAATCAAAATAAATTAAATTCACTCCATACAATATACAATACACTCCAATATGCATTACTGTCGAGTGCGCTTGATTGTAGATTTTCACGCTTGTTTAAAACAGAGTTTAGAAATACTTAACAAATCGGAGGTTTAAAGAACGCTAATAAGAGTTTCACCAAATTTTTTTGGGATCTACTTAAAGTATTAATCAATTTATAATTAATTCAAATTTATTTGACTAAACTTTGTAGTTGGCATACCATTGAGTGACACTGTAATTGAACTAATTAAATCTCAATTGCTTAATAATTGCGCACTTTTAGTGCAGATCGATCAGAGACTGACTCAGTGGAAAACCCACAGTTTTAATTCAGAAAACTAAAAACTGTTTCTATAAATATGCGGCCTTGCACTTTTTAAATATCAGTAAAACTCGCATCGCATTTGAGTTATGTTAAGCTTCGTTTTATTCGCGTGCTT
The DNA here is from genome assembly GCA_037043435.1 of Drosophila suboccidentalis. Taxonomy (NCBI): domain Eukaryota; kingdom Metazoa; phylum Arthropoda; class Insecta; order Diptera; family Drosophilidae; genus Drosophila; species Drosophila suboccidentalis. The sequence goes on along the minus strand of JBAMBK010002499.1, from coordinate 51,912 downwards.
GTTGTCACTTACAGGTGTTTCGAGTGTTGATGTCGATTTGCAATTGGGACGGGTACATGGTGTTGATCTGACTTCCAGGCTGGGAGTCTCATTTCACGCCTTTCGGGGCATTCGCTATGCGGAGCCTCCTCTCGGTGATCTGCGCTTCAGGAATCCAAAGCCCGTCAAGCCATGGGCGCCGGCAACGTTCGATGCTAGCAAGGATGGCCCCATGTGCCCACAGCCGGCGGACAGTAAGGCAGACGTGTCTGAGGATTGTCTCCGACTGAATGTGTACACGAAGAACTTGAACAATAACGCCCGACTGCCGGTCATTGTATTCCTGCATCCTGGGGAATTCTATGAGTATTCTGGACAAAGCAATTACATTGCTGGACCTGCCAATTTGATGGATCGAGATTGTGTCCTGGTCACGCTCAACTATCGTCTGGGAACGTTGGGCTTTCTGGCCACGGACAGCGCAGATGCTCCTGGCAATGCTGGACTCAAGGACCAAGTGATGGCGCTCCGTTGGATTCAGCAGCACATTCACCACTTTGGAGGCGATCCAGGGTCGGTTACACTCCTGGGATACAGCGCTGGAAGTGTGAGCATCGCCCTGCACATGTTGTCGCCGATGTCACGAGGTCTCTTCCACCGCGGCATCTGCATGAGTGGCTCGCCCTACGGCAAGTCCATGTACAAAAGGTCAGACGTGCAGGTGGCACAGCGCCAGGCACGGCTATTAAATTGCCCTGAGACACCACTCAAGGATTTGGTCAGCTGCCTACGTGAAAAGCCCATGGCGGATTTTGTTAACTCGTACAATGGCATGTTCGAATTCGGCGGGAATCCCATGTCCAATTGGCATGTAGTTGTAGAGCGTAAGCATGGACAGGAGCGATTTTTGGTGGAAGATCCACACAAGTCAGCACATTGCGGGAATTTCTACAAGGTGCCTCTTATCTCGGGCATAACTGAATTTGAGCTGATGACAGGAGCATTCTGTGAGTAAACAAATCAGTCATTCTTATTCTTCCTGTTACTAATGTAGTCTCCAATTACAGTTGATCTGCGAAACGATAGCATACGGAGCATGATGAACAGCAACTGGGACCGAGTTGCACCCATTGTATTGCTCTATGAACGAAACACGCCCCGCTCCAAGCAGGCAAGTGCCGTGCTTCGGAACAATTATCTGGGCAATGGACCGATTGAGAATCCTGGATCATTGCAAGGCATGGGAAGACTCTATAGTGATGCAGTTATAGGAGTCGAGTACAATCGTTTCATGCGTCTCATGTCGCGACACACGCCCATATACACCTATTATTTCCGTTACAAAGGACGCTACAGTTTCCTAAAAGATCCAGTTACCAAAAATACTATGGGTAGGTACAGGTTGAGAAAAAAAAACAGATTTTTTATAATTTCCCGCTGTTGTAGGCGCCGTGCATCACGATGAGCTACTGTATTTGTTCGAAGTGCCAATCATATCCCCCCTCATTAAAAAAACCGATCCTGAGAATACGACTATTGAACGACTTACGCGCATGTGGGCGCAATTCGCCTCAAATGGGTAAATAAATAAAACAATGTAATGATTATAATGATCACTTATCGAAGTATCCTTTATAGCAATCCTAACAATGCAGCTGATGAATACTTGAGCGATTTAAAGTGGCCTAGATACAATCCCAATAATCCGAAATACTTGGAAATCGATGAAAATCTGTCGATCAAAAATGGCAAGATTAATGAGAAGCGTTACAGAATTTGGGATAAGTTATTTCCTATTCCTAATTAAAACCAAGCCGACATAGCGGGTTATTTTATAAGCATTATTGTAAGGGTTTGGTTCAATATTTTTAAAGATTAATAACATTATAAATATTTAGAATAAAAAAAAAAAAGTAATCACTTTCCTATCTCATTCCGAATATAACTAAACTTAGGAAACCAATGTTCCCAAGCTTATAAATAATTTAGTAAATACTTCCTTTTAGTAAATACCTTAAACGTAAGTGATATTTCAATATTCAATATCGTCGTTTAAAATAGAATCAAAACAAGTCGGAATGGCCACAGTCGAGCGCACACACATTGTAGCCAACACAATGACACTCAGTGCAAATTGTTCTCTTTGGCACTGAGAGCATTGCCAAGCTCGTTCTCGCGGTCGCTCTCTCATTCGCGTATTCTCTCTGTATTTTGAGAGTGCACATGTAGTGTGCTTTCGATTTCATTTTGTCGCTCTCAACTGGTGATGTCACATATGGGGATACCGACGGAGCTTTGAGCTTTGGTTCTTTTCATGCTCTCCCTCACACATTTAAGTTCAGAGCCGTTCAATTTTCGGCAGTTTACTCGTGTTTGGCGTTCCGGTTTGCGTGCGTCGCTCCATTAAAAAGTTGAAAGAGCACGTGACGTAAAGAAATTAAAAATTGTCTTTCGGAAATGCCTTCAAGTTGCACTATTGAATTCGATCGCTCCAGTCCGATTTTCTACAGCGGCGAGACAATAAGCGGGCGCTTTATTTTAAATACTTACAACAAACAACAAGTCGGTCAATGGTAAACAAAACTACGTTTTTGTATAATATTTGCCAAAAGTGTTATCTACTTTGAATAGTTTTTTATGTTTGCTGTATATTTTGATAAGAATCTTTATAACTGGTTATAGCAAAAGTAACATATATCCGAATACTTTTTTGAATTTAGTCTATCCGACTACCAAAACTGATTTTGATTGAACTTTAACAAAATTGCATATACTCGTAAAAAATAGTAGCATTAATAAGCAAAGCAAAGCGGTTAAAATGGTTTTGCGAAAAGTTTCTACTTCAATCAGTTTTTACCGACACATTTTGTCGGGGTCGTCTGATCACTTAGAGTGTCACACGACCTGTGTGTAGTGGATATCTGTGACTGTTATCCGATGGTATCTCGGACTAAAAATCGATGCTAATAATGTAAATGGCAGATTCATCGAAGGTGAAAAGGGTCGGTAAAATACTAATCGTGTTTAAGCTCTTTTATTTATGTATAAATATGACCAAAATGTAGATAAGTTCTATTGTTTGTTTCTTGTTATCACAAGAGGCAGCTGTCGAAAGAAATGTACAAGATAAAAAGTTCAAACGGTAAAAATTGATCCTTCTAATGTAAAAATCCTTCTATCTCTTCAAACAGCGTTCTACATAACCGTCAAGGGGGAGGCGAAGGTTTATTTTGGAGGTCTATAATTCGGGGCTCAAAGACTTATGTGAACACCCGCACAGATATTGAATGGGGGAGAGAGCTTTTAGCTGGCACGCACATTTACACATTCAGCATTCCCCTCCCACCCGTGTGCCCCACAACATGTATAGAAAAGTATGGGAAAGTAACCCATGAGATTGCATTAGTAATCGAACGCTCCTCACAGTTTTATCACATATTCAAAAAGGCGCTAACAGTAATTCAGGCCTATAATCCCAACACGTATCCAGAGCTGCTGGTAGGTTCCTCTGATTCTTCATGACTCCACATGATATAATTTTTAATTTGCCTCCCTAGATACCTATACAGAGCGAAGACATCAAGTATTTTTGCTGCTGGCCCTGGCCGTCGGGTCCAGTCATCCTGACGCTATCGATAACTTTTAGTGGATATGCGCCTGGCCAGAGAATTAACTACTCCTTGCACATAGATAATCAGATAAAATGGGTGAAACTCTCCCTCATACAGATCTACGAGTTCAGAGCCGTTTCGCAGCCACACTGACGGCGGACTCTTAAGAATACTCTTTCTTCAGATCTTCACACCTAAATAGTTCGACGTTTGTCGAAGCGGTTGATGAATGGCAAGCTTGACATATCAACAGTGCCACCTTTCTGTGGACATCAACGCAGGTGACTGTCAACGAGATTGGGATATGGAAATACCCATCATAATTGGCACGATTCCTCTAACAGAACGCTCCCAAGATCCCGCTCATACGCCCCAATGGATACCGCAGACACCGGACACTCCAGTTGGAGCAGCTGCAGATCTGCCGCCAAGCTACGACATCTACAGTGATCAGATATAATTATCTCGAATAACCGCTGCATAGTTGTTCCTTGAGGCTATGCACAGTTTTTAATCCCCAGTTTTTGAACATAGTTCAAATTAATTTACATTTTAAAAAGTGTACTAAAAAAGATTAATGCCAAAATCAAGGTGTCATTCTACTTTATGTGTACCGTCTAACAAATGTGTTCCTTTTTATAAACATCAGCTTTTTCTGTTAAATAAAAATAAAAATTTCACCGAGTGAAATCGGTTCACACTTATGTAGATATTAGGTTGCATAAATTAGTCTCTCCGATGGGTTTATCCCCTTAGATTTTCTAAGAATATGCATCTCCTATTCAATCGCATATAACTTAATTTATTTCTTACTAAAACTTAGTTACTCCATTTACTTATTATTTTTATTATTGTTATTTTTTGTTGGGCGTTGACACACTATGTATGTACGTTTTACAAATATTTTCGCACGTCCACAACAAAGACGCACTGTTATTTATTTTATTTTACTGTGCGATCAGTGAGTAACTCGGGGTAAATCCACAGTCTCAATTACGAATACTAAATAAGGTTTCTATAAATATGCGACCTTGCACTTATTTGGAATCAGTTTAGAATCGCAGCTGTGCAATGTTGTGTTTCGTTGTGTTCTCCTGGCTGTTGACTTTTACAGGTGTTCTGAGTGTTGATGTGGACTTGGAATTGGGACGTGTTCATGGAGTTGATCTGACGTCGAGGCTGGGAGTCTTATTTCACGCCTTTCGGGGCATTCGCTATGCGGAGCCTCCTCTCGGTGATCTGCGCTTCAGGAATCCAAAGCCCGTCAAGCCATGGACGCCGGCAACGTTCGATGCCAGCCAGGATGGCCCCATGTGCCCACAGCCGTGGGACAATATGACAGATGTCTCTGAGGATTGTCTCCGACTGAATGTGTACACGAAGAGCTTGGATAAGTCCGCCCGACTGCCGGTGATAGTATTCCTGCATCCTGGTGGATTTTATGTGTTCTCTGGACAGAGCAAATACCTCGCTGGACCTGCCAATTTGATGGATCGGGATTGTGTCCTGGTCACGCTCAACTATCGTCTGGGAACGTTGGGCTTTCTGGCCACGGACAGCGCAGATGCTCCTGGCAATGCTGGACTCAAGGACCAAGTGATGGCGCTCCGTTGGGTTCAGCAGCACATTCACCACTTTGGAGGCGATCCAGGGTCGGTTACACTCCTGGGATACAGCGCTGGAAGTGTGAGCATCGCCCTGCACATGTTGTCGCCGATGTCACGAGGTCTCTTCCACCGCGGCATCTGCATGAGTGCCTCGCCTTATGGTCAGTACACTTATAAGAGTGACGGTATGGATCTGGCGCAGCGTCAGGCTCGTTTACTGAAATGTCCGAAGAATTCGGTGAAGGATTTAGTTAGCTGTTTGCGCGGTAAGCCCATGATGGACTATGTTACCTCATACAATGGCATGTTCGACTTTGGATGGAATCCCGTACTCAACTGGCTTCCAGTTGTTGAGCAGAATCATGGACAGGAGCGTTTTCTAATAGAGGATCCATACAAAACCGCACAGAGTGGAAACTTCTACAAGGTGCCTCTCATTTCTGGCATTACTGAATTTGAGTTTTTGTCAGCAGCATTTTGTGAGTAGGCAATTTTGAATTTATTTCCCTAGCTTATGTGCTTTTGCTTACAGTTGGTCTGCGAAATGATAGCATTCGAAACCTGCTGAACTCCAACTGGGACCACGTTGCACCCATTGCGTTCCTTTATGAGCGAGACACACCCCTCTCAAAGGAGGCAAGTACTGAGCTCCATTGAGAATCCTCAATCAATACAAGGCCTGGGAAGACTATATAGCGATGCTTTAATTGGCGTGGGCTACAATCGCTTCATGCGTTTGATGGCCCCTCACACTCCCATATACACTTATTATTTCCGCTACAAGGGACGATACAGTTTCTTGAAAGATCCCGGTACCAATAAAACTATGGGTAGGTACAAGTAGATATGCAAATTACAGATATTTGATAGTTGCTCAATATTCTAGGCGCCGTGCATCACGATGAGCTATTGTATTTGTTCCAAGTGCCGCTCATATCCCCCCTCATTAAAAAAACCGATCCTGAGAATACGACTATTGAACGACTTACGCGCATGTGGACAGGATTTGCCTCAAACGGGTAAATAAATACAATTATATAATAACTGATGTGATTACTTATCGAAATGTCCTTTATAGCAATCCTAACAATGCGAGTGATGAATACTTGAGCGATTTAAAGTGGCCTATGTACAATCCCAATCATCCGGAATACTTGGAAATCGATGAAAATCTGGTGATCAAAAATGGCAACATTAATGAGCAACGCTACAAAATTTGGGATAAATTGTTTTCCATTCCAACTAAGGGTTGAAATAAAAAGTTAATACATTTTTTTGTTCATGACAAGCAAGAAATCGTTTTTGTCTTTATAATATTTAAGCATAATTAAACTTAAAATTCTAAGAAAATCTCATTACGAGCTAAGAGCCTAATGACCAAAACATTTCCATGCTCCAAAATTTCTGATATCCAGATTTGTGACGATGCCAAACTTTTAGTTAAGATTGAATAATAACATTTAAATTTGACCAAGTGAGATAGGTCCACATTTATGCTGATATTAGGTTGCATAAATTAGTCTCTCCGATGGGTTTATCCCCTAACTTTTCTAAGAATATTCATTACTTATTCACTCACATAAAATTAAGTTTATTTCTTTCTAAAATGTAAGTAACTCCACTTAATTATTATTTTAATTATTATAATTTTTTCGTTGGGCGGTGACGTACTTAGTACGTAGGTACATACATCTATATATATGTACATATATATATAACTCTTTGTCCTGACTCACTGACTGACATATCAGCGTGTTGGCCAAACGGTTAAGCCTAGAAAGCTGAAATTTTTACACAGTCTCAACTAAACTCACAGATTACCTATCCTAGCCAAATCTGGACTCTTCCGCCAAATTTAGCTTTTTCCTGACAGATCTGCTTTTTTTTGCCTAACTTTATTTGCCTGACTTTATTTCTTGTCAAATCTGGCAAAATTCCAGCCAAATGTGACTTTTGCCCAAAAAATATGGCTTTTAGCCAAAGTCAAATTGCAGGGAAAAATTTAAAACATCGGACAGTGGAAATATAATTTTTAAGTTTTTTTACTATTATTATATAAATTTGTTATTCAGTACAATCTTGATAAGCCGGACAATTAATGACCAGTCAGAGGAAACGACAATAGAGTGCGTTGATTAACCCTTAGATGGGGCATTGGGTTTAAAGATGCCTATTATAATAAAATAAGTTTAAGTTTATTTTTATAATTTCATTTTTTAGAATTTTGAACTTGAAAGAAAAGCCCAGGGTTAGCTCCCACAATGTTTCGCATCAACAAGCAAGCACGCACTGAACGATAACGACCTAAAACCCGAACAATTCGGCAGCCGACGAGACCACCTTATACTTATTCCATCATAGGTTAGAAATAACGGAAAATTTTAAGGAAAACATGTTCGGATTATCTGAATCAACAAATGCCGGATAATCAGATTGTAGTGTAGTGTGATTGCTTTCATTATATTTAATTTTCCTCCATTTCAACTTTCAATTCTTCGAGCGAAGCCCAATAGTACTTTATATAAATATTTTCACACGTACACAATTGAGACGCCTTATTAAATAATAGCGTGAGTCTCATTTGCTTATAATAAAAATAAACGATCAGTGAGTAACTCGGGGTAAATCCACAGTCTCAATTCCGAATACTAAATAGGGTTTCTATAAATATCCGACCTTGCACTTATTTGGAATCAGTTTAGATAGAATCGCAGCTGTGCAATGTTGTGCCTCGTTGTGTTCTCCTGGCTGTTGACTTTTACAGGTGTTCTGAGTGTTGATGTGGACTTGGAATTGGGACGTGTTCATGGAGTTGATCTGACGTCGAGGCTGGGAGTCTCATTTCACGCCTTTCGGGGCATTCGCTATGCGGAGCCTCCTCTGGGCGATCTGCGCTTCAAGAATCCAAAGCCCGTCAAGCCATGGACGCCGGCAACGTTCGATGCCAGCCAGGATGGCCCCATGTGCCCACAGCCATGGGACAATATGACAGATGTCTCTGAGGATTGTCTCCGACTGAATGTCTACACGAAGAGCTTGGATAAGTCCGCCCGACTACCGGTCATTGTATTCCTGCATCCTGGTGGATTTTATGTGTTCTCTGGACAGAGCAAATACCTCGCTGGACCTGCCAATTTGATGGATCGGGATTGTGTCCTGGTCACGCTCAACTATCGTCTGGGAACGTTGGGCTTTCTGGCCACAGACAGCGCAGATGCTCCTGGCAATGCTGGACTCAAGGACCAAGTGATGGCGCTCCGTTGGATTCAGCAGCACATTCACCACTTTGGAGGCGATCCAGGGTCGGTTACACTCCTGGGTTACAGCGCTGGAAGTGTGAGCATCGCCCTGCACATGTTGTCGCCGATGTCCCGAGGTCTCTTCCACCGCGGCATCTGCATGAGTGCCTCTCCCTACGGCAAGTCCATGTATAAAACTTCAGACGTGCAGGTGGCACAGCGCCAGGCACGATTATTAAATTGCCCTGAGACACCACTCAAGGATTTGGTCAGCTGCCTACGTGAAAAGCCTATGTTGGACTTTGTTACGTCATACAACGGCATGTTCGAGTTTGGCTGGAATCCTGTCTCAAACTGGCAAATAGTCGTAGAAGGGGATCATGGGCAGGAGCGTTTTTTGGTTGAAGATCCACACAAAACCGCGCAGAGTGGAAACTTCTACAAGGTTCCTCTCATTTCTGGCATAACTGAGTTTGAGTTTTTGTCAGGAGCATTCTGTGAGTTAATTCTTCTGTCATTCTTAATCTGCCTTTATCTACAACATAATTTTGTTGCTATTCGCAGTTGATCTGCGAAATGACAGTATTCGGAGCATGATGAACAACAACTGGGAGCGAGTTGCACCCATTGTACTGCTCTATGAGCGAAACACGTCCCGCTCCAGGGACGCAAGTGTCGAACTTCGAAACCATTATCTAGGTAATGGGCCAATTGAGAATTCTGGATCATTGCAAGCCCTCGGAAGACTTTACAGTGATGCAATTATAGGAGTCGGATATAATCGTTTTATGCGCTTGATGGCCCCTCACACTCCCATATATACTTATTATTTCCGCTACAAGGGACGATACAGTTTCTTGAAAGATCCCGATACCAATAAAACTATGGGTAGGTACAAGTAGAGATAAATGATACATGTTTTTAATAATTACGTAATATTCTAGGCGCCGTGCATCACGATGAGCTATTGTATTTGTTCCAAGTGCCGCTCATATCCCCCCTTATTAATAAAACCGATCCTGAGAATACGACTATTGAACGATTTACTCGTATGTGGACAGGATTTGCCTCAAACGGGTAAATAAATACAATTATATAATAACTGATGTGATTACTTATCGAAATGTCCTTTATAGCAATCCTAACAATGCGAGTGATGAATACTTGAGCGATTTAAAGTGGCCTATGTACAATCCCAATCATCCGGAATACTTGGAAATCGATGAAAATCTGGTGATCAAAAATGGCAACATTAATGAGCAACGCTACAAAATTTGGGATAAATTGTTTCCCATTCCAACTGAGGATTGAACAAAAAAATCATTTAATTAATTTGAAAATTAACTCCTTTAATTAATCATTTTTTTATAAATTCATATGTATTTGATAAGCAAGAAATCGTTTTCGAAAACTTATAAATACATTTAAATCAATTATATACATTGCCTTTATAATATTCAAACAGTTTTTTGGAAATCTTTATTTACTTATATTATTGTAGCTTAGAATACTAATTAGTTAGAGTGAGATTAACGAAGTACTTAAGGCTATCTTCATTCATATGAAATGAATAATATCATTAAGTATCTTAAACTTAATCTGAAAGCTGCTCTAATATTTATTATGTCAATACGCGTTTCAGCGATCAGCCTCAAAAGCTACATGTCTCCAGCTGAATCAACAAATAGATACATATGGGTATACAAATGAATATGTGAATGAATTTAGTAACAATAAGACAGCAAGCTATCAAACAGCTGATTCCAAATTATTACATCTGCTGTTTTTGTTTACATTGGCGTTTACGTCCCAGCGCATAACAATAACAAAGCACTGTCTCTCTCGCTCTCCGGCGTTCATGCTCTCACTGCGCCTGAGAGCATAAGGAGCGAGCTTTCGCTTTCATTCTTACGCTCTCAACTGATGATGTCACGAAAGCTTTCGCTTGCGCTCTCTCTAGTGAATTTGTATCTTCGACATTTTATTTGTGTTTGGATTGTTTGGCGTGGCGGGTTTTACATAGTTTGCGTGCGTCGCTCAATTAATATTTGGAGTGTACATTTAGTGTCTGAATATATTATATATACATACATATATATATTTTAAAATTGCGTTTCTGTGCCATTTTATTATCTCATTCTGCAATGCCATCAACGTCTGTGTTCGAATTCGATCGACCCAATCCGATTTACTACAGCGGCGAGACAATTAATGGACGCGTTGTTTTAAATACAACAAGCAACAAGTCTGTCAATGGTAATTTATGCTGTTTGTTTGTTTGTTTATAATTTTATCGGAGCACAAAAAAAATAGGGTTTTGTTATCTCGTTTAGTGCCTCTCTGCTCAGAACAATTTAATCACATTTACTCTGTGTGTCTTGATATGTATACAAAAATAGCTTTAAACCAGTTTTGCCTATATAAATAAAGTTTACCGCTTTCTTACCTTATCAATAAAATGCTAATCAGCCGTAGCATACAAGCGTGTGTATAATAATTTATTAATTTAATTATTTTGCACAAACTCAATTATATAATGCACAAATAAGTGTGACGAATGTGTTGACAACTGTCGAAAGAACAACGATTGTGGAAAATGTATTTCCCAATGGATATGCATATAATAATAGCAATTAAATGGATTGTGAAATAAAGTAAAAAAAGGGAACTTGTAATTAAAAAAAAAAAAAATTAAATGCGATAAACGAGTTTTAAAAAAAAGTATAGCTGTACAAACTTAGAATTGATAATTGAGACTTGTTATACCCTTGCAGAGGGTACTATAACTTTGTCACGAAATGTGTTCCAAAAATTATATATTTTATTCGCGAATATGTTCTTTATCAGGATCATGAGCTAAGTCGATAAAGAGCTATCTGTTTGTCCGTCTGTTTCTATGCCAACTAGTCTATCAGTTTCGAAATCGCCTTGATGATACTTGGTACAGTTTGACATTTTCATGCAGACAGTAAATTCGTCGGAATCAGCCGGATCGGATTACTATACCTAAATTGTAGTTGATATAGGAGCCATTTTTTTCTTCTTTTTTTTGAGATACCTCATTAAATCTCACAGAATTTCTATTTAGTGTTGCGTTTTAAATTGTTACCAAGTTTGGTTTAAATCGGACTAGAAGAATATCATAGAATTTGGTTTACAGGGTATTAAATCTTCGGCATGCGTGACATAAATAAATAAAAAATCTAAAATGTGTACTTACATATGAAAAGTAATGCGAATGAATCATATGAGAAACAATGCTCGAGCATATAGACGTAAGCTAATTTATGATTTGTCTTAATCGTTGCCCGAACAGCGGTCTATATACTATTCGAGGGGGAGGCGAAGGTGCGTTGGGAGGAGCGTCGGACGAGGACCGTCAATGGAAAGACTCAATCGTATACGGAGTATTTTCGTGGCACTGAGACATACCTGAATACGCGCACCAATGTCTTTGGCGAGGGAGAGTTACTGCAGGGCACGTATACCTACACTTTCTGCATTCCCCTGCCGCTGGAGTGTCCGACTTCGTGTGTGGAGAAGTACGGGAAGATTGCCTATGAGGTGTCCCTCGTCATCGATCGATCCTGGCGATTCAACAATGTGTTCAAGCAACCCATAACCGTACTGCAAACATATAATCTCAACATGCATCCAGAAATGCTGGTAGGCTACAAGATATACACACTATTGACATGCATACTGTATATACTGATCAATTTTCCCGCAGGTACCGATAATAAATGAAGACATCAAGTACTTTTGCTGCTGGCCCTGTTCGTCGGGTCCCGTTATCTCAACTCTGACAATACCCTTTGGTGGCTATGCACCTGGGCAAAGGATTAACTACACCTTGCAAATAGATAATCAGTCGCATGGCTATGACCTGGAGGGTATTGAGCTCACCCTCATCCAGATCTACGAGTTCAAGGCCAGTTCACCTCATCACAAGTCACGCACCCACAAGAATACCCTCTCCTCGGAGTTCCAGGCCGAGCGAGTGCGACGTCTATCGAAGCGTCTGATAAATGCCAGTTTGGTCATTCCCCCCGTGCCTCCCTCCTCCAGACACAATCGCATTATCAACGTGTCCTATATGATTAGCATGGCCATCAAGACGGGCGGTTGCCACACGGATTCGGAAATTGAAATGCCCATCATAATTGGCACCATTCCCCTAGCACAAAGTGCCCAAGATCCCCTCAATGCGGCCCAGTGGATACCGCAGACTCCGGACACTCCAGCTGGAGCAGCTGCCGATCTGCCGCCAAGCTACGATAACTGCAGTGAGTATAACCGATGACTATATTAGATAATTTAAGTTAAACTGTGTTTCTTCATTCTTTAAAGAACCGCCCTCATTCGAGGAAGCCACACATTTTGGAGACAGATTCGTGGATACGGATGTCAATGAACACGATCGCACAGATGATTTCCTACCCCGATATCCCATGTACACTAACTTTGCCACCCCCTCGGCACCACCACCAGATGCAGCGGATGTGCCCATCCTCCGGTTACCACATAATCCCACGGCACCACCTGCGAACTTGTAAATAGACCCAGAGATGCGAATTCTATTCGCCTATAACTTCAGAACCTCACTATGATAAGGAACATTTATTCATAGCTTCAGATTTATGTTCGATCTGATTTATATACACATGATATTTAAAATTATATCTTAAAAAAATATATTTTATATACAAATGATAAAATAAAAAAAGTTGATAGACCCCTGTACTTTTTTTTTAAGTACGTGGTCTAGAAATATAAATAGCTTCAGATTCATTTTCGATCTGATTTACATATTATATTAAAAAATATATTTAAAAATAAAGTAATATAAACAACATTAAAAGCTTAAGATTCATGTTCGATCTGATTTATATTTGATTTTCAAATATATTTTTTTTTAATAATTAAATGCATTTATTAAACTTTAAATTATATATCATTACTCATTGAAATACCGGAATCTTATCTTGGATTTTTTTTTGGCACACGAAGAAATTCCATCCATAGTTTATTGATCAAACTCTGTGTTCTTAAAATATTGTTCAACTTACTTAAATAATAAAAGAATGCTTGCTTCATAATACATTTTAAAAATATGTTTAATTTGGACAAACTTCTAAATAAATACAAATTTATTATTGTAATATTTGGACTAATTCAGAGATATATTTTTTATCTATTTATGTACACTTGATGAAATGACTTTTTTTGTTAAACAAGTATAAATAAATAAATAAAAATGCATTTACTTAGGTTAATTAATACTATTCTCAACTCCATGCTGTTCCCACAGTTTGCACTCAGTTTAGAGAACCTTTTCGGTTTCGGCATGTTCCATTTCATAGTAGAGATAACGTGGTCTGAAATCAATGTTCTCCCCGGACATGGCGTGCTTATCTCTCTTGTTCAGATTGGTGGCCACCATGAACTCTGCCTCTCGAAAGTTGGAGCCTGCTGCAAGAGAGGAAAGTGTATTTTAGTTAACTTCAAGCGAGTCAATTGTTAGTTAAACTTACTTAATGAACTCATGGACTGGCTTAGATTAGGAGCTGCCATGCCGAATGTCCCAGGCTCGGGCGTCTGATTGGGCGCACTTGCCACGCCCATAGCAGCCAGATCGAACTGAGAGCGGGCCAAAGGCTGTTGCTTCAGGCCATCCGGCATGGATTGCATGGGATTGCTGACAATGATTGGGATGCGGGCCATGATGAAACGCTCTGGCGATGTGGTTTGCACCATGACCTCCACCTCGTAGCTGATCTGGAGGCAGGAACAGGACGTGGCACTCAGTGTGGCAGGTGTCTGTGGCACCTGCATCGTGTGCAGATGCTGAAAGTGGAGCAGCTCCTGACGCGGCACGTTGTTCATCTGATGACTGCTGCTGACCAGATAGCGACGATCTTCCTTGGTCTCTGCCCGCTTCGGCTTGTCCTTCTGCTGGCCCACATATGTGCCGACCAGGTTGAGCTTGTAGGTCAGGATCTTCAGCTTCAGCTGCTGCGGATTGGAGAGTCTCACGTGCACTGATATAGATTCCCCCGGCTCGTACGCAGTTTTGGGTATATCCAAATGCATTTGCAGCGGTCGCTGCCAGAATTTCAGTTTGTTCGGAATCTGTTCTATGACTTGAGCCTCACAAGGTGTCGTCAACTGGCCAGGCATCGAGTCGCAACGTTGCAACACCTGCAGGGGACGTAGAAGTGCCACCTCTGGTTGATCCGTGCTGCGGTGCAGCATCAGCTGCAGCGTGTAGCGGATGTGTCCGTGTGCCCCTTCATAGCTGCTGGGACAGCTCTGGGGCAACTGCACACTGAAGTCATATCTGTAGGTGCCCACGTCCATGAGCTGTGGATGCGCCACCTCCGAGCCCACGAAATAGTCAATCTTTGCGAAATAGTCCACACGCTTCTCAAACACAATCGGCGGCTTGACAACGTGTGGTTTGTCCTTGGCCTTCGAGGTCTTCTGCTTCTGCGGCTTCAGCCAGGAGCTGTAGGCAAAGCCATTGGCCTCCAGTCCAATCGCTAAGAGTTCAACAAATAAACTTAATTATTGTAAATTAACATTGCTTATCAACTAATGAGTCATGGCTGACAAGTTGACTTATCAGTGGGGAAGTCTGAGGGATTTGATCGTGACTCGTGACTCATTGGCTCTTACCTTTGATTAGAGCACGCTCGGGCAAAGATAAATAGATGCAGCCGTTGATGGTCTCACCGGAGTAGTAGACCCCATTGGGCCTCTCCAACTGGATGTCACAGTGCTGGCTCATGGTCGAACTGTTCACCGCTCGACTGTCGCTCGGTGTCTGACATTTGTTGACAATTGCTTGGCATATTAAACAACCAGTTGGCTTCTATGGGCGCCTTATCGATATTATGCTATTATTACGTTTATCTAATCGGGTCTCGGCCTGGGTCGGTGCAAATAGCACGACCACTTATTGTTCCACACATCGACATCGGCTTGCCATAAACAATTAGCAAATTTAATTAAACAACTATTTGCGCCAAATCGAATCGTTGCTAAGCGTTGCATACTTATAGGCGAATCATATTTGATAATAATGTACATACGTAAGTAGATTTAATCTATATTCATAATTATCCGCGTAGTAAATCATTTTCATCACAGAAATACTTGGAAAAACAGTTTAGTGCTGATTTCTGAGTCTGTTTTGTACCAACTTTTTATTTTTTCCAATGTGAAGCTGCTATTTTAGCACGACCACATCAATAAAACCTTTACCAAAAGATTTCTGAAACAACTTTTAATATGATTTATACAAATATTAACAAATTTATGTAAAAGAAAATGAATTTCATTAAAGAGCAATCAATATATATGTAAAATTGAGTTAAATGAATTAAATATACAATTTTCATAATTGTTTCAAATTATTACACAATTTACTACAACCCAATTCTTCACAACTGAAACACAAATATTTTATATTTATTTTTTAAATAACCCACATACTTAAGTTAAATGTAATAAGTCAATTAAAAATTTATCTGTGATGCCTTTCCCAGTTTAAGGTTATAAAAATATTATTGCAATTAAGAGTGTATAGTATACATATTTATTGTCCAATTATGAACGCATAAGTCGAGCTTAAGATTAGTAAATATAATTAAGTACATATCGATCTTCTTATTTGTATAAGTATATAAGTATAGTATAAGTATATATTTATTTCATATATTTAATCTCTTTAAGTATTCATGCATGTAAAAAAGCCATGGATTAGAATGCTAAAAATCATTTGTTTGGCACATAATAAGTTCGCTTTGATTTGATTACGAGTAATTTTGGATGGCAGTAAAGAATATAAATATAAATATTAATGAGCTGTGAGCGCTTTCAATAAGACGGATAATGATGCCCTCTAAGAATAGTTTGAATCCTTAGCTCTGAACACTTAAGTCTGTAGATACTTACGTATATTACCACCATCGTTATAGTTTCGTTTAGTATAAGACACTTGCATTTAGAATTGATGCTCGTCCTGGGGCTGAAGTGGAGCACTCTCATGGACCTGAGCTGCCACATCCAGCACCCTGAGCTGTTCCTCAGCCTCAGCTTCCGCTTCGTCTTCAGCCTCGCCCTGCTCGGATAAGGGACCACAAAGAGATCCAAAGGTATCTAGACTACGACCGGTGTGATCCGTGTCCAATGAGCCATAGGAACGATATTGATGCATTTCCAGGCCGGAGTCTTCCAATCCCAAGCCCAAGCCATGAGCTGGCGCAGTGCCAATAAATGTGCTAAAGCCGGGAAACTTGGGCAAGTGAATGCGCTGCTGACCAGACGGTTGACTCTCCAGCGTCACCTGGCTGCCACCCAAAGTGGCGAAGCTAAACGAAGGCGGCACTACAGGTGGAAATTTAAATAATAAATAAAAATAAATGAATATTTAAATAAATAAATAATAACAAGCAAGCGGGAAAGGCTATAGTCGAGTTACCGACTATACAATACCCATTACTTATTAAAAAATATATAAAATATTTTTGTTGCATACTTTTAGGTACGCATATTGCTTGGAACTTAAATCAGCCATTACTGCCTTTCTGTTTGGCCGATCTTGTTGGGATTAAGTAAGATGATAGCTAATCAAAGTAGTTAATTACCAACGGACGGACGGACGGACAGACGGACATGGCTATAGCGATTCGGCTGTTGATGCTAATCAAGAACAGAAAAACTTCCTACTGCCTGTTATATACATTTCAACGAATACAATATACCCTCTTACCTTTTTTTAAAGTAACGGGTATAAATATTTAACATTCTTCAGATTAGTAAACTTACGACAACTGTCATACGAGGGCGGCTCGTCATCCTCCAGCAACTGATGCATTTCCTCCACTGCCGTTTCCGTCTCCTCTGTCGCCTCCTCGGTCACCGTCGCCGGTCGTGGCTGGACTCGTTCAATCAGTCGCTGTCTCTCCGGAGTCGGAGTTCGTCTTGCAGGTTGCTGTGTGCGGATGGCGGCTCTCAAGTGCTGAAGGGGCGTGGTGCCTATGACAATGGGAACGGACAGATCCGTGTCGTAGTGAAAGCAGCCTGTTTTCAGCTTGACCTGCAGCGTGTAGTGCAGAAACACAATGTAATTGGGATTGAGAGTCGAACGTGGCGTGTCCATGGGCACACAAATGCTCGACTCATAGACCCGCTTCGACAGCCTCAAGGTGCGATCTGTGACGAGCTCCTTGCACAGCGTCTTGGTGTAGAAATTTCGTTTGACCGGTTTGCGTGAGAGGAACACAAAGTGCTGTTTTATCGACACCTCCAGTCCAATGATGTCGTAATGCGGCGATTGGTTGTCGATCTCAACAATGAAAGGCACATCCTGTAACGGGGTAAATCCAGAGGCTGCCAGTGCCAAACTCGAGCTTATCGGACCGGAGATACAAGGCCAATGGCAGAGGTATTTGATATTCTCGTCCTTAACGGGTAGCTGTGAGGATTAATTAAAATATAATTTAAGATACATATATGTCAATCAATCATGGCCAAAATGTGATTTAAATAGTTATAATAAACTGATTACCTAATATTTAAATTAATATAATATTTTATACAACTAAATTAAAGGGTTAAGAAGTAAAGCATAATCAATTATAGGTAAATTATTTAAATAATTTGTTGTACATTGAAAATAAGAACATGTAAACAAATATTTTTAAACTCTACCTAATATGATACACATATTATTTTTTTAAATACTGTGAGTATATTGGTAATAAATTCATTTTTTTTCTCTACCTAATATGATACAAATATTATTTTTTTTAATCCTATAAGTATATTGGTAATATAATTCTTTTTTTTATATATCACCTAATTTTAAATAGTAAATATTTTTTTCAAGCTACCTTTTAAAATTTAATGTTAAAAATAAAAACAAATCATTTTATTTTCCTAATTGTAATCAATATTTCCTTGATGTTTTAAGTCTATTAGATTATTTAATAAATAAATTTTTAACTTTTAAAAATTAATAATTTTTAAGATAATGATTTTTTAATAATTTGCACTGTTTCAGAAACGTTGTACAGCCCTGAGTAGCATGACAAATAAAAAACTAATCAAGAAGATTCACAGGCATTCGAGGTACGTAAATTTTGAGCCTACCGCAAACTCCGAATTGTAGTTGAGATCCAGTGTTTGGACGACATTGATGGGCTTGCGAAAGATCTCATCGAATCCCCAGGGCTTGTCGATGGTCAGCGAGATGTTGTAGCCAATGTAGCCATAGGGACCCTTGCAGGTGCTGGGGCAGTCGGGGGGAATGCGCAGGGTCAGCACGTAAACATGGACACCCGCCCGAAAGAGGGAGTTGTCAAAGACATTGGTACGGGTGTGTAAATATTGCTGATGCCCCGAATAGTTGGAGGTCTCGCTCTTGCCGCTCATGGACCACTGCACCTTGGCCTCGCCCTCGAGCGTAACGTAGACAGCTGCAAAAGGTAGGGTATATCATGGTAGAGTACTTCCTCGGATTTGTCATTGGACCCACCATTAACACGTTTCACTTTATCCGTGCGCAACAAAATCCTGCCACTGATGTATTCGCCGCTGTTGTACACGGGATTGAGGCGATCCAGTTGAAAAACACAGGTGGTGGGCATGGTTAAGAGAGAGTTGTAGACTTGCTTAATTATCAGTTTTCAGTTCACATCACAGCAAAAGGCACAGAATTTGACAGGACGAAGAAAAAAACGCGACGCAACGCAAAAATGTACAAAGCGAACTGAACTTTGGCACAGCCAGACGCGCACTGAGCTCCTTTGTTGTGCGTCTGTGCCTGGCTATCGCCCTCTCTTTCACTCTCTCAACTTGTCTCGCTCTTGCGTGCAGCATCCGGCAGGCTTTCGCTTTTGTCAAACGGGGCGGATGGAGGGCGCGAATCAATAACTTGGCGCCGTGCGTCTGTGTAACTGTCTACTGTCTGCTTCTGGTCTAATATTTCAAAGCAAAACCTTCCCAAATGGAGCAACCGTTTTGTACTTGGCCCTTTCAGTTTCTTTGTTCGCACTCAAAAGCATAACAAAAAAAAAACAAACAACACTTGCGATGCCACGGGACATTTGCGAGGTCAGCGCCGAATTTTGTTTTTGGCCAACAACAAGATGTCAACTTATATTTTTGGCGGCAATCAAACGCATCTCAAACTACTAAAATTTAATTTAAATGTTTCTCTACACCATTTTGCCGCTCCATTGATGCCACATAATGTGGCAAAATAATTAAAGTGCCTCATTCGGTGTTCTCAATATCGAACACTTTGGGGTCCTCGATTTTGGTAGCCCTGATAGCCCACGCATTGTTTACTCAATTTCATGACACATTTCCTACACACAATTGAGCCAATGCCTCCAATGTTTGCCTTGACCCGTTCCCTCGATATGGCTTCGGCATATCATTAAGCAATGGTTGCAAATAGGACTCGGTTTGTTCAATGAAGCGTTAAGCCAAACAGCATTTGATTATCACTCACTTTTCATCTGAATTATATTTTTGAATTAACCCATAAGTATGTAAATTGCGCTATATTTAGAATGTTTTTTATAAATACAAAAATTTAAAAAAAAATTAGTATTAATTATTACTTTCTTCTATTATCAAAATTTTATTATATAATTAATAATAATAAATTAATATACTTTTTTAAAAATTTTATTTTTTGCTCAAAATAAAACTCATGTTGTAATTTCGACTTTTTCTTTGGGAATAAGGGCAAAAATGAAACATTTTCCTAGTCAGCAAGCCAAGACAAACCATAATAATCCATTTAAAAAATAAATGGCTTGTGGAGAGCATCAAATGGAACATTGTCGAAATTAGATCTTGAGTATTTTTTTTTTATTTTGAGCAAAAAAAATAATTCATGAAATAATGATTATTCGTTAAGTTGTATTTTCTCAAAAATTGGTTGAGTAGTAAAGTACGTATATAACCCAAACTCAACTATAAAACTTGAAACATTTTTAGTAATAGTGAAAGTTCATAAATGAGATATAAAGATAAATATTGGTAGTATGTTTCTCGCTGTCTCAAAGTTATTAAAAACAAATAATTTTTTGACAAGAAAAAATAAATAATTTTTTGCAGTTTCTGTTTTTGACTTGTAAAGTTGCTAGGTCAAAGATCAAACTAACTCCAAACTTTCATATTTTTGATGACAGTGCACGCTTCACTGATCGCCAAGATTTTCAATGTAAATTCGTTTTTTTATTATAACAATTTAATAATTTCTATAAATGTGAGTAATTTCATTTAATTATACAGCTAATTAGCGGGCAGTAAAGGCTTACAGAAATATCTGAGAGCTATCCGCACGTACGAGTGTTTTCTCTGTTTCCGCAGCAACTTGAGGTTTTCGCAGTATTTGGCACAACTGGAGGTGGCGAATTCCCGGGACCAGTTGTGGGGCAGCAGCTGATTCTGATTGATTGGTGAACACACCAGCTCATTTTCCGACAGACCTGCAAAGAAAGTGATTCAAGTATTTATAAATAAATGTTTGACTGACAAAGTTAAGTGACTTACCAAAGTTGACGAAGCCAAGTGAAGAGCAGTTCTTTGGATGGTCGACAGGTGGCGCCACAGTGCCAACAAAGAGTGGTAGGCGCAGAGGTTGACTGCAGTCACTGTAAGTCTCCAAGTAGTAAAGTACCTCAATGGGATCACCTGATTGTCGACTCATAATCGGCGCTGTTAGAGGCAGATGAAGTGCATCCTCCACATGACAGCTCTCGCTCAGCACTCGTACCACCTTCTTGAACTTGGCCAATGGCTGTTGGCTCTCATAACTGATGCATTGACAGAGGCGTGTCGAGAATTTGCTGCTTGGATTTGTTGGCTTCAACTGGTAGGCAACGCGTTGTCCCGGCACGAAGACGCTGCGTGGCAAGTGGAGACGCAGAGTTGGAGATTGAGTTGTTGCAGGTGTCAACTCAGGGAATTCAATGCGATTTCTGATGCACAAACGTTGCTGGAATCGCTTGGCATGCTTGCTTCTCCGCTCCAGAGTCACTTGAAGCGTGTAGTTAACCATGCCATAGTCCAGGCGACAACTGCCCGGCACATCTTCGGGCAATTCAAAGGCAAAGTTGCCCAGTTGCTTGCAACCGGGTGGCAAGATCAATGACTTGGAGAGTGGCTGCGTCTGCTCAACGTGTGTCTTGGAGGCACCAAAATGGAGTTGGACTGGCTCAGTGGGTCTAGTGCTGTCGTTGTGCTCGATTTGTGGCAAGTCTTTTGATGCCTCATGCCAGCTGGTGGTGCTCAGACCAAGCAAAGTGATGCTGATGCCTGAGAAAATGAGAGAAGTAATGAATTCAACTTAAAGATACTTGGCCCAACTTTGTATCTAATCAATAAACAGTCTCGTCTTCGAATGTAAGCACATCAAAAGACAATTTGCCAAATGTTTTAATGATGAACTCACCTTCAACTTGCATCGGCTTCTTGGTGATTGTCAATGAAATTGTGCCTGAAATTTGTTCGCCAGTGTAATAAACCGCTGACGTGCGCGACAAATGGAACTGACATTTGATTGGCATTGTTCTGTAAATTACAGGGTATTTAGAACAATGATTTTTTGACACGCAAACACGCGAATGTTTCAGCTACAATATAAAACACAAGTGCGAACTGTTCAAGCGTCGACATGCAAGTGTCAACAACATCGACATCGACAACGACAACAGCAACTGTTGCCGGTGACTTTGACAGCATTTGTTTCCATTTCAATTGTATTGTGCCTTAAAGTTCTGTTTTTCGGCATGTGGCAGATTATAAAGATAAATTCAGTTTACAACTGCGCCCAAGTCAACTGAGATTTATACGTATTTTTATTCTTATTTTTTATGATTATTTCTCTGGAGATTAGCTCTAGTTAAATATGGCTAGAGTACGAGAGCTCTTCACTTGGCTGTAATCGAGCAACAACCTGTTGAGTTAGCCAACCTGAACATGGCTAAGCAAACTGGTTCTAATAACATTTTGAGCCTGTTGATAAAAAAAGAGGAGAATTTACAGCAAAAGTGGACTGAAAGTTGGTTGAAAGTAAATGAAAATGATAACGAAATTGTAATTTCACTAAGTCAACAAGTAAAACCGCTGTATATGAGTATGCGCGATTAGGCAATACCCTGTAAGCAAATTAAATAAGGTTAACTGTGAGTGCTTTTTTAGAATTTACCTAATTTACTTTTAAGATATTATTTAAATAAAAGGCGAGACCAGATTTATTCTTTATTAAATATTTATGTCTAAAAAGAAATTAATTTATTTATTATTATTGCTGTTGGAATTGAAGATCAATCTAATATTACCAAAATGCTGTTGATTACTTTTCTGCTTGTTTTGCAGCATATTCAAAAAGTGCTTGTTATAAATTACTTGCAATTACTTACGCTGCCAAAAAACTTGTTTCACTTTGCTTGTGTAAATAAAAAAGACAAAATTTGAATTTTTTTTGGTATACATATATATGTATATACTTAATATATTGCTCCTTTTTTGGTTTATTTTGAATTAATTGAAGACAGAGTATTCTTAAGAGTATTTTCTGGTTAGACTGGTTTCAAATCAGAGGAAGTACACATGAGTTCATAATTATATGTCTATAGAAAAGACAACTAAAGTAAAAGTTAGACACATTTTTATATCAGATACAATTATATTGAGAAATTACCACATTGAGTTATAGTTAAAAATTGGACATTAAATACAAATTATATTTCAAAGTTTTTGGCTAATTTTAGAGTTTTTTGTAAATTTTTCGTAGACATTGTAAACATTGAAAATGTTAAGTTTTGCGTTTTGGTAAAATTGTGCAAATTGTTATATTTTTGCTTAAGACTAAACGGTTTTCTAAGTATGCATTAACTACTTTTATTTATTTATAATAAGTACTAAGTATTATGTATCGTATGTTGCCAGTGCAAGTTGGTTAAATTATTTTTCGAAATAATGGGCAATTTTTGATAAGAAAGCGATAAAATATTTAAAGAAAACTTAAAGGGGCTTTAGAAGTTTAAACAAAAATTATATATCAACAAAAAGAGATCTGATTTAGGATAGATTTTGATTATTTAATTCGCTCTACTAGTTGAATATATTTATGCCAGCTTGCAAAATATATATAACATATTGTTTGGTTTTTGAACCTTCCGTCAATGAAAATTGTTTGTGTCAGACTTAAAAGTAATTTCGCGCAATGATTTCTTAAATATTGTTATAATAATTTTGATTTCGGTTAAATATGCAATTGTTTTGGTTGTTGTTGTTGGTGTTGCAGCCGCTCCATCATTTCTTTTCATTAGTCCGAAAACTAGTTGTTCCTTGGGTATTCGCATCCTCATCCGTTGCCAAGACCGATTCCTGCTGCGTTTTGGATTCACTGTAGAGCGTCTCTGAGATGATAAAGTTGATTGAAGTTTATGGACGGTACAAAAAGTTGCATGTTGCATGTTTTAAGGGGGCGGTAACAAGAGAATAAATTTACAATTTAAGTATATTTGGTAATCTCTTTGGGCTGACTTATTATTATTATAAGAAATTGTTTAGAGAAATGCAAATAGTAATTGAAATAGAAATTGAATAAAGCTCGAACATACGCTTATTTCATATTAAATTAATATTATTAAAAACAAATACAACTTAATTGCTAAACGCGTTTAATCACTCGAAACTAATTACACAAAATTTCAATATATGTTTCAAATGTATCATTATTAAAATATATGTATATTTCTAAAGTATAATTTAGAAAGATTTAATGAATAAAACAACAACAGAGCACAACATACATACTTGATACTGATTAACGATTAAATGTTATGTTTCTTAAAATATAATAAATATTTCTATATTATAACGTGCAATTAAATGTATTGTTTGAAGGAATAAAATTTATTCAATATTCTGCGCCAAGCGTTGAGAGGGAGATGAGAAGGTTTTGTTTAGAAAACGGAACGCACAAAGACGCTAACAGATTGGAATATTTAAATGCAGACAAGGAAGGTTTGACCCTGAAACTCTTCTCAAAAATACAAATAAATGATAGTCTAATAAAATACAAGTTTTTGGAACTATCAGTATTTTGTTAGGACTACATTTGTTATGCACAGAGATGATGAGTCTTAAAAGGAATAATATATTATTTATGCGGACAACGGAATAGAATTATAGGTAAGGAATAATTTCCATTTAAAGGAAAATTTATAGTCTATCGGACATTAGCATAGCATAATTACCATTCCAAATCCATTCCCAACACTCAGCTGAATGTAATTAATTTTAAAATTGATTGAAAAAGATTTTTCTAACTACTTTGAAATTGAATGGAATAAAAAGAAAGTAATTGGAATAAAATGCCACTCAGCCATTCAATTGTTAAGTTTAGCTTTTGCTTTTTGGTTTTTGTCTTTTTGTTATTCTTTTGGTTTTTTTTGTTTTATAACAATTTGTTTGGTTTTTATGTGTCGGATTCAGTGGAATCATCACTACCGGGCGGTATGGTCGGTGTCTCATATTCGTAATAGACCGGGTAACGCGGTTTAAAGGTCTCACGCTCACTTGTTACATCGCCCTGAGAATGAGTGGACATAATGCTGCTCATGCTAACATTTGTCAAAAATTCGATATCATCGCTGAATTTCTCACTCAGAGCCATGGCATCTTCATACGAGGGCGGCACTGTGAATGGCAGTATTATAATTAATATTTAATTAAATTAAAAATTGCGCCTTACTCATGGGTATATAATCTGGGGGATTATCGCTATCACTGGTCACTAATATCGCTGGCATGGCCATGGGCCTTGAACCATGGGCGGCAGTTGTTGGCGTTGCTGATGAGGGAGATGATGTTGCTGTTGTGGCAGTCGGCAGTGTTGCACCTTCACCTTCACCTCGTGTTGACTGTTGATTGTTGTTGTTGTTGTTAATGCTGCGTTGCTGGTCTGGAACGGAGTTGCGATCACGCTGCCTTTGCGTTTGCTGCGTGGACATTTGAAAATGTTGACTAACTACTTGGTGCTGCTGCTGCTGGCGATTGAATCGCAGCAGAGCCTCGGGTCCATCCATGATGGGTATGCTGCCGATGGTCAGCGGGATTTTGAGTTTCAGCTTCCAGTGGAACTCCGTTGGATTCACAATTATCTTAATTGAATAGTTAACGCTAATGGGACATGTCGGCTTCACCGATGTCGGCGGTATCGAGGGCAAATCCAAATAGCCTCGATATACCTTTCTCGACCAGCGCAACACGTTGCCGAACTGTTTTAAAGCTATCAGATGCTTATCATAGCGATACTCGTGCTGCGGATCGTGCGATTCATAGCTAACCTCCTGCTTCAGTTTCACCTCGCACTCGGTTATATCAATCGACGACTCGTTGTTGATATAGAGCACAAAGTGTATCTTCTGCCCGGGTGCATAGCCGCAGTAGGGAGTCGAGAACTTCACCGTCAGCGGTCCGGTTGGGCAGCAAAAGCTCCAGAATCGCTTCCGATCGAGAATCTCCAGCGGCACCTTTAAAATATTTACATGATATTTACTTAAATATTCGAATGCTTCTCTACTCACTCTATAGATGGCATCGGCATTCAGGTCCAACGGTTGTATCACGGTAAATGGCAGCTTGAATACCTTCGGATAGCGACCCGATCTTTCGATCGTCGTTATGATCTCGTAGTGTATCTGACCGTACTTGCCATCAAAGGATGTGGGCAAATTGTCGGGCAGGATGACGTGAAACGTGTACGAGTACTCGCCAGCCAGCCAGTCGATGCAGGAGTTGCCGGCACACGAGCCGAGCACATACGATCGCGATGACAAATACGATCGATAGGCTCGGCACATGGCGCGCTCGCTGTCCCGCGGATATCCCTTTTTTATCCAGCGTATCTTGGCATAACCGCTGACGGTGACATGAATGCCTATAATGAAAATATATAATTATACAATTAAATCTTTAAATCAATTCTGCCTCAAAATATATCGGGGCTCAGACGACAATAATGGAATAAAGTCCGACTGTAACTTTTATTATTTATAACCATATTTGATTATTTGATACCTAGCTTATAATTTAAGGTACTAGTCAAATTACAATTTAAGATAAAATGTAAAAGCAGGAAAAGATAACTTCAGTTAAATTTTGTAGCAGACAGAACATGAAATATGTATAATTATTCTGAAGTATTATTTATAATTTGTATTTTTATTTCTGCAATTATTGTTGCTAATATTGGTTTTTCTGTTAACTTGTATAAATATATTTATTTATTTAATGTCAACTAAGTGCAGTTGACCAAATTAACTTATACAAATTTTAAATAAAATAAGCAATAATAATCAATTTCAACATTTAAACTGAAAGGATGAAAAAAAAAAAAATTAAGAATCTGGGGATATTCAAAAAATTATAAAATTATCCAACATTTTTTGCAAGGGTTGGCACTATATTTTTAGTTTATATTTTACTTTTTATATTATTGTTTATTTATTTTTTTTTATGCTTTTATTTTTAATTTGTTGTTCAGTTTAGTTTCTAAGGTGTAGTACATTCATTTTTATCCCCAACTCTTCACTCCCCAAACTAATCAACTGAATGGCAAAGGCCAAACTTATAGCTTAAAAAATTAAAATGCACCGCACACGGACAACATTATCGTCATCATCAGCAGGAGTAGCAGCAGCAACAACAATGGCAACGACAACGACAACAACAACAAAAGCAATACAAAAATGGATTGCACTTACCACGCCTTTAACGAGTTCATGGATAAATAAAAAATGGCGGCATGCCAAAACAGACGCCACATTAAGTGAATGGCAACAACAGGGCGAAAAAAAATAAAAAATAAAATAATAGAGCTGGTAAACAAGTGAAATGAAATGAGCTGGTCAACTCAGCTGGGACATGCGACAGCGACAGCGACAGGCAACAATTAATTGCCAAAGCACATTCTCATTCAAAATGGCGACAATAATTTGCAGGTTAGGTATTTTTAATGGTTTGGGTCGCATTATTGCTGCTGTTGCCACTTGCAGATACATTTTAATAACAACAACAACCACAACAACAACAACTGAGCGTGTCCTTCGGGTATTTAAATGTACTTAGTGCCAAAGTGCAAAGTGAACAGCTCAGCAATTACTCATTACTCATACGCCGTGTGAGTCACGTCATGGTGGTGTCTACTGTACTTACCTTTGATGCGCTTGGTCGCATCGACGCTGAGATCAACAACGCCGGATAGCTCCTGTCCGGCATAGTAGACACCTTGTGGATTATTATCAAATGATATAAGGCACTCAATGGGCATATATTGCTATTTATATATGTGTGTGTGTGTGTTTTTGTTTGTCTATCTATGTGTGTGTGTATGTTTGCAATATATGTGTATATGTATTTGTATGCGTGTTTGTTTTTGTGTATGTGTTTGTACTGCGCTAAAATCAGGACACAGTTGTAAAATATCACGTTAGTTGTTTTTGTTTTTTGTTTGTTTTTTGTTTTTTCCAATTGAATTAAAATGTTAAATATTTATTTAGTTGCCTATCAAGCCATTTGCATTGCTTTGTTTTTATTATTTTTACTGCTGCTGCACTTTTTCTGCATTTCTTTTCTTTTTCACTCCCCAGCCGCATACAAAACACATGCAACCGATTGCTGCAACGCTTTTTTCACTACTACACGGGATATGTGAAAATTTGTCGACCTCCAAAAATAAATTCAAAGCTTCTTATTCGTGCTCTCTCCCTCTCTCTCGTTCCTTTTCCTCTTTCCTTTTTTCTTTTTAACCCAGTTTGCAATACCGTTATACGCACGCACACAGACAACAGACAACAACTATAAATAACTGTAGTTTTATCAAGTCTTTGAACTTTTCGCCTTTGTCGAATTTCGAGATTATTTCCTTATTTTTCCTTTGTATTATTAATTAATGTGTCTGTCCCGCTTCAGCCCGCTTTCTCAACAAATTCTCGCTTGCGCTCCGCACTCAATTCACGTCCAGCAGCCGCTTGTGTTGAAATTCGTATATTCGCTCTCTTCGCATTTCACATTTTATATTCGGACGAGAGCCGACCGAGCTCAACACGACAGCAGCAACAACAAAAACGACAACAAAGCAACAACAGTTTTTCACAAATAAACATACACACACACACATACGCGCTGCGATTTGTTTGGCAGGGCTACAAAAAATACGAAAAACAATACAGAGTGCTGCCACATATCTAAAAACACAAGAAACAAGCTCGTGAACGCAGCAAGCAACTGTTGTGCAACTGCTGTGCAACTGTTGCGCCACTGTTGGGTTTTCAGTATTTTTGGTATATACCAACTACCAAATTTCAACAGGGTGGCAGCACTTGCACTCAAAACAACAGCTGATTGGCGTTATCATATCTAAAGATTAAAGCCGTGCAATTGAATAAAACACTGAATTTAGCAAGTTAATTTGACCTTCCACAAGTACGTTTGCTGTTGCTTAAAGCTTAACACAGATACTAATCGTTGCACAACTTTAAATACAGTGAGAATACTGCAAATTGTGCGCAAGATGAGCGAAGCGGCGTCAATTGAGCAACTTTCGGGTATGAACTCAAGCTACAAATTGAAATTAAAATTAAATTGATTTACTTTACTAGCACTACGTATGAAGTACCATGAGCGTAAGGATGCATTTCTGGAGCACAACATAAGCGTCAAGGATCCATTCTGTGTGTTCCGCGACTGGCTGAACGATGCATTGAACACCAAGGAGATTCTGGAGCCGAATGCGGCCGCCTTGGCCACTGTGGATGCCACGGGGAAGCCCTCGAATCGCTTTGTCCTGGTCAAGGAGGCTAGCGAAGATGGCTTCACCTTCTTCACCAACTACGGCAGCCGCAAGGCCGACAACATTGCCAGCAATGCGAATGTGGCCATCGCCATCTATTGGATGCCATTGCGACGCAGCGTTCGCATCGAGGGCGTCGCCGAGAAGATTCCAGAGGCGGCGTCTTTGAAGTACTTCCATGAGCGACCACGTGCCAGCCAGATTGGAGCAGTGGCCAGTCCGCAAAGTCAACGCATTCCCTCACGCAGCTACCTGGATGAGATCGAAAAGGGCATTAAAGAGAAACTTGGTCCCGACGGCGAGGTTCCATTGCCCAACTGGGGTGGCTATCTGGTGCGTCCAAGCCTCATTGAATTCTGGCAGGGACAGACGGATCGCCTGCACGACCGCATCTGCTTTCGACGTGGACCCGGCGTCGAGTCTGAGATCGATAACAAGTTGGTGCATGGCGGGGAGAATGGTTGGGTCTATGAACGACTCGCACCCTGAATCCATGAACCAAAGGAACTGAGTGCTAATCATTTGCTATGTCTTCCAAACTGCTTGTTATAGAGTAAACACAGTAGCTTATTGATTTTTATTTGAATTTTATTGCACAGTTTATTATTAAACTAATGGTCTCAGATGTTCTTATACTGATAGATATTAAAATTAAAAAAAAAATTGTGAAGAATTTATTTTACATTACATTATAAAAGACTAAACCAGAGATTGATCTTAATTTGATTGAAGAAGTTTTTATTACTTTCCATTTGTATGAGAATAAAAATGATATGAATGATTGTCTCTTCCTGACCTTTCACAATATACATTTAGTCAAGTATCTGTTTTGACAATCAACAAATTCACACACTCAGAAAAAAATATGCTATTCAAAATTACTTAAATTTTTACCGATTAGTTCTTAAAGTTTTAAAATTGTTGTGTACTAATTGGGTATGAAACGATCTATGTAAGTTATAATTTTCATTCTTGAGCCTTAGAATTCTCAACTGATAAATTAATTCCAAAGCGTACTTAAATTATCCTCGAAAAATGTTATTAAATATTTCCGGGATTTCGAAAAGTGAACTTAAAACACGATTTTTTTCTCTCACTTCTGGAAGTTCCGAACTCAGTCAGTTTTTGAAATTGATTGTACTTGAAGATTCCCTGTTTAAGTACGAAAATCTTAATTCTTTTCTGAGTGCATTTATATTTAAAAAAAATGGTTTTACTTATTTTCTTATAGTTGCTTATGGGTCTTAAACAAATTTAAAAATAACCATACAAAATCATTTAGGTTCATCTATTTAAAAAAAAACAAAATTTTCTTGTCAAAACAGATACCTTAAATTCTGAATGTAATGTACATACTATATGTGCTGTAATGTTTTGATTTGAAAGTTTTCGGCATGTGAATATCAAAATCGTCTGATGCGGTTGCCAGTTTTTACACAGAGGCTACGGACTATCACAATCTCGACCAGTTTGCTGTCATCCCATAGCAAACCGGCTCTAATACGAAATGGATCAACGGCTGTGCCAAAACAAAGGGAGCGCTGTGAGGAGAACTTGGCCATCCGAGAGCCGTATTCCATCCTGCAGCGTTGGCTGCTTCTGGCACAGCAGCAGGCACCGCAATGCAAGCCGAGAGTTGCATGTGTGGCCACTGTGGATGCCGCCGGGCAGCCCGTTACTCGGCTGACCAGCGTCGAACAGATAAATCCCTCGGGCGTTACGTTCTACACGGCGCTGGGCAGTCGCCAGGCGGGCGAGATTAGCCACAATCCGCATGTATCGCTGCATTTCCATTGGCCGCAATTGAATCGCAGCGTTCACATCTCAGGAGTTGCTAGTCCCGTCTGCGCATCGCAGGCTCAGCGGCAATTTGGCCGATATCCTCGACAAGTGCAGCTCAGCATGCATGGAATTCAGCTTCCAAAGCTTCTCCTGGGTGTATCCATTTATGACAAGGTCCTCCAGCTTTTGGCCAGGCTCTTTGGCAGGCAAGTATCACAGATTCCCGCACCTCACAATTGGGGCGGTTTCCTGCTCAAGCCGACTCTGTACGAGTTCTTTGATGCCAGCCGGGGATTCCCCAACACGCAGTGTATGCGATTCCGACGTTGCCTGACACTGCCACGAGTAAGTCGATATAAAGTCCTGGAATAACTTTAAATGTATTTGATTATCCTTATTGTTGCAGGGCATGAGAAATCGTACACTGAATGCTGATCGTTATGACTGGGTCTTTGATAGGGGCATCGATCATGACAATTAGGTGACTGCTCTAAATATTTAAATTTATTTGTCAAAAACTAGTATATACATATAATTAAACTGAGTATCTTCATTAAATTTATTTGTCAAACAAAATATTCAATTAAACTGGGTATCTTACACCTCAGTTCTATTTTTATCCTGTTCTTATTTTTCCTCATATTGTTTATACTCTATCGATTCTCAAATTTTTAACACTTCTTACTTATATCCTTCACTATCTACTAAAATTCGCACCCAATCCAGCTGTAAATCCAATCCAGCATAGCTCGCGGGACAGGCAAATAAAACTCCCCCTATAAACCCCACGCAGATCAAGTTTGTTTCAAATTTCGAAAATTTCAAATTTCGATATGCCACCACATTCGCAGTTTTTAGAATACAACGTATTTTTTGGTTGTTAAAATTATCTATTATTATAAGCAATCATCCTACTAAATCGCAACAAGATCGGACCAATAGAAAGGTGGTAACGGCTGTTTCAAATTTGTAAGCAAATTAAGTGCCTAAGAGTATGCAATAAATTTTTTTATATTTTTTAAATTAATTAACGTGTATCCCACAGTCGGGAGCTCGACTATAACCTTTCCCGCTTGTCATTATCATTCAAAGTGTACAGTGCTGCCATATTCGCAAAATATGTTAAGGTGGCATCACTGCCTAACAGTACACAGTCGGGTCAAAGAGCAAAAATTACATACAATATTTGAAATGCCATAGAATAAATAAGTACATAAAGTTACCAAACAAACGCTCGCTTGGACAGGAAATGAGAATGAGAGAGCGAGAGGACTAGAGACTAGAAACCCTTCGTAGGTAACTTCTTGAAGAACTGCAGCCATGCGTAAGGAGCAATACCCGGCGGAACGTGCAAAGAGAGCAGCAATAATAACAAAAACAAAGAGAATGACAACATCAACATATGTATGTATATTGCTAAGTCAACAGCAATGTAAATAACGAAAGTCAAAGTCAAAGCAATACACCGGAAAAGTGAGTAAAGCAAAAAAAGCTTCTCTCTCTCATCAGAATGCCAACAGACTTGTTGGTCACCCCGCCCACCATTTGCTTTCTAATGTAAGCCTTGCTCTCTCTCTCTCTCTAACTGTTGCTAGTGTTTGCTTTGTTGTCATCTTCACTTTGCATGCCATTCCGATTGCGAATTTTTGTTTTGCTCGCTTCATTTGCAGCTTTGCGTTTGGCGGCCAACTTGTAGGCCTATTGCCTCAGTTTATGCAAGTGAATAAGAAGAGGGAGAGCTCCCTCTCTCTCCTTCTCTCTCTTTGTACTGAGACAAACTTGCTGTCGTTCGAAAAAGCTCCGACAGGACGGTGAGCACGAAAACTTGTTGGTTGAAGGCTAAACAATTTATATTGTGCTCTCACTGTGCAGAGTTGTCAAAGTCCCTGCAGACCATGACTCATTAATGCAAGAGTTAATATTAGTTAAATAAAATAAAATATAAAAAATAATAATAGTAATAATATAATTTAAAATTCATGTATCACAATAGATTATTGAAAGAGTTAAAATTGTGAGTTAAAATTAAAATTCAATTTGAAATTTTAAACTAAAGCTAATATTTTATGTATATGGTTATATATTACTATTTCTTTTTTTTATTAATTGTGAATTTTTTAATCTTAATAATATTTTGATGTGATTATGATTATGATTATGATTATGATTATGATAATGATCGATGTTTATAATAGTGACTAGTGCCTTAAAAAATAAGCGTTAACTTGTAGCACTGGTAATCGAATCGAAGTATAGAAACTAAATTAAATTAATTAAATTAAATTAAATTAAAAAAGGACTTTAATAAAAATGCAAACTAGTTATAGATAGTATTTTTTGATATTTACGTTTTATATAAAGTTTATTTTATATTTAAGTTTATAAAATGTGTTTTCCGATGTAGTTAATTTTCAGCACCCAACTTTGGTAGCCTGGCAACCCTGCGCAGGATAACGGAAGCCACTGGCCGCCGCTAGCGCACAAAGTCTATGCCAGCAGTGAGGGTTGCGGTCTCGTTCAGTACGCCGCGTGGCTCAGGCTCAGTCTCAGACACAGTCTCAGTGTCAGGCTCCAGCTCCGCTCGTTTGGTTTCCAGTTCTTGGCTCGAAGTCAGGCCCCCAGCGGAAGCAACTCAGAACAAATATTCAAGTGCAATAAAAAACCAACAATAATTCAATTCTCAACTGGCAACTAGAAGAAAACCATTCAATACGAAATTCAATTATTATCAATATATGTACTTGACTGTGAACTGTTTTGTGTACGTTTTGTGTCGTATCAACAACGTTTTGCTAGTATTTTTTCTATGTGTAGTTAATGAGTGTGCATTAGATTAATGGCTTTTTCCAATTCGAAACTAGTTAGTGTCGCTTAATTAAATATATATACATTTTATATGTACATATATATATGTATATGTATAGTATATGTGTGTGTGCGTGCAAGTATTTTTGCTATATGTATCTATTTATTGAATACATTTTTATGAAATGCCTGAAAGTAGACTATAAACATTTATAAAACTCAAAGCGTAGAAAACTAAGAACAACGAAGAGCAACAATATAATAACAGCCAGTTAACAGGTAAAAGGAAAATGAGAGGCGTGTCTGTTGCCATGTGAAAGACTCTCTCGGTGTGTGTGTGTGTGAATACTACAACAGTTGCATGTGCGTGTGCGTGTATGTGTGTATTTTTACATAAGCAACAACAGCATGGAAAGCAGCGAAAACAACAACAGCAGCAGCAACAGCGACAGAATCAACTTGAAAGGCCACCTGCGGCTATTTGGCGGCAACCCTACAAAGGGTTTTTTTTATTTTATATAACTCTAAATGCTAAGCCCGCAACGTGACAGTTGAAACGAAGAAACGTGAAGCATGCCAAGGTATTTGCACAAAAGAAACCTGAGCCTTGGCAACAACTAGCAGTTAACAGTTAAGCGGCATCCAAAGAACAACAAAGAACAGAATGGCCAACAACTTAAAGCCCAACACACTGCACGTGGACAACTTGAGTCCACGGAATCGCAGTCTCAGCAGTGGTTTAAGCAGCGCCTGCAGCTCGGGCAGCGTTTCACCGGTGCCCATCATACCGATCATTGCCATTAGTCGGGATGGCGATGAGTCCGAGTCGGAGTCGGAAATTGAAACGGAACCAGCGCGCATTTTTCATCGACGCATGTCCACCAAACGCAATAACAATCTGGTGAGTACCATTCACTTACCCACTTACCACTTACCCACTTTGGACTGGTCGACATCCATTGACTATGACGATGCAGTGGAGCACGTCAAAGGCAAAAGTTTTCTGGAGCGGAAGTTATATGAATGCCATGCAAACGCACTCTGGCGTATATGTATGTATGTATATGCGGGTCTATTCGCGATTGTACGCCTGTGTCTGTGTGTCTGTGTGTGTGTCGCTTGTTATGTTTGTGGCGTGTTGAGGGTTTGTGCTCTGCAAAAGGTCAGCTACCAGTTGTTGGGTTCAAGTGGTTAGTAAATATTTTAATGGCCACAAAAGCCAGCATACCTCAACTGTGACTCTTTCTACTCGTCCTCTGTCTCGTACTTGTTTATTGCACGGCGAGCAAATTATGAGTCCTTGACTCAAGGGTCATCAAGTCTATAAAGCGCTTCAGGATCTACGTAGTTCGAATTACATTAAGGGTGCAATTTGGCTATAAATATTATGGCTTTAAGACCAAACAAGTTGTGAAGCAGTGCAACTGCAGTTTTTATTTGAATTGATACACACTTATAAAACTTTAATAAATCTATAAATATTTCAATATAATTAAAAAATAATAAGTACTGTTAATACATCAGTTTCGTCCGAGGCAATAAAAAAAGGGGCTTAGCATGCTTACAAATAAAAAAGTTGGCTTTTAATTAAAGTAAAGCATTTGCATTTTCATAAGTTATATCTAAAAATGTTCATTTTCAGCCCATTTTTTAATTACATTTCAATGCCTTTCGCATTTCGCAACACAATACAAAAGTAGAAATTATTTTAGGACAGAAAAAAGGGCACAAAGCTGTGGTCTTTATGTATTTTAATTAAAAGTTGCCATAGTTGCCAAGCCAAAACCGTGTAATAAAAGAAAGGAGAGCTGCAGAAAATTGTGAAAGCCAAAAAATGCTCGCCCAAAGTGCAACAACATGAAACATGAGCATCTGAAACCAAACGAGAGCCTTAATTAAGTTATTCCTGATACCCCCGCAATATTAAGCCGATTCTACTTTTTTTTCGCCTTTTTTAAAAGCTTTTCGTCAGGCATCATACGGTGTTGCTCAGCTGCACAACATGGCGTATGAATGAAATGATTATTTTGTGTTAATCATACGCATCGTTGCACATAAGCATGATAAGGCTAAACGCAAAACGTGCGTTTTCCAACAATTCCAAATTTAATCCAAATTGCCTATATTTTTCCTTTCAAAATATCTATTTATGTTTTTTGTTTAATATCATTTTCAAATTTAATCCAAATTGCAGACTTTTCTTTTTACATTTTTATTTATTTCAAGATTTACTTACTTTTCCCAATTTTGAAATTACTTTTTAAAATCTGAACTGAATACTGCAATTCTTTTCTTTATGACATAATGATGACATAAAACCTTTCTCACTTATTATAAGTGATATAAATTCAAACACTGAAAATGAATCGAGCTCTCAAATAACTAATAAAATTTTAAATCTTAAGTTTTAATTAATCAACTCCCACAATAATTAACTCAACTTAGTTCTGCAAATGAACTACGAGAAAAAACTCCAATGAGTTGTCGATTTTCTATGAATACCGATTTAATTAACTCGATTGGAAGTCAAAAAAATGGTCGAGTTAATGTACTTGACAATTGCTCTCGCGAAAAACAAGTTGCCGATTTTTCGATGCATTAATTATTAAAAATGAATACTTAAAATTTACCCTTTATCAGCACATTTAGTTTGTGCCTTCTATAAGGATACATGGACATACCCAAGGGGATTTACATCCTTGCAATTATGAATCGTTGTTTGTTTTTCTGCTGTCTTTCAACTGCAATTTGTGTTCAAATTGAACACATTTATCACTTGTGTTTTTTGTTATTTGTTTTCAAATAATACCACAAATACGCCATGTCCACTCTCTGAACGCGTTTTAGAGCTTGTTTGACGGCGCACTGTGGCTCGTTTCCCGAAAACTCGCGGCAAAAATCTTTTAAACTAGATGAGATATCGGGTTATAAATTATCAGTCAAACACAATTTTTTGTAATTTGTATTTTCTAAATTTTATCAAGAATTTAAAAGTTGAACTTTATTTAAATATTTTTTTTTTAGGGTTTTTAGAAATTTTTAATTTTCTTAAAAATATTTTCGCTAAAAAAAAATATTTTTTTTGCACTCGCTTACGTATCTTTGCGTATTTGACAGTTAACTTACGCCCTTTTTAATGCCACGTTCACTTTTATTTTTCTTCCAAAAATTTTTTTGAATATATATTAAAATTTAAATTTCAACCTGATATCTCATCTAGTTGAAAAGTTACAGATTTTTCCTCACAGTCATAGCTATGACTGGCTGACAAATTGTACTAAGCAAGGGCAAATTCTACTTCACACGGACAAGGGGCTGCTATGCAATATAGTTACCGTATGTTGCTTTACTAAAAACAATATAAATTTCGGGGATGTCAATTGTCGCAAGAGTTTTTTTTTTTTTAAATATATTCTAAAATATGTACAGAATATATATTACATAAGTAAAACTCCCGCTCACTCCCGACTATTTTTTATTAAGTCAACAGAAAGTTCAAAAAGAACCCAATCCTTTAAATTTTTTTCTTATGCACTTAGTTTAACAGATAAGCCAGTTAATATAAAGAAATAAGCTTAATACAAAGACTTAGCTCAATTCAAAGATGGACTACGCCAAACTTGCCCTTTTAAAGCGTACAATTTTTCACTTGACAATTTTTTGGAAAAATTCTTGAGCTCCGCTTAACAAAATTTTTTAAAAACATAAGACCATCTGCATAAAATACTTCAACAATTTCTTAATTCAAGAATATAAACATTTTTTTCAAACGGAACGGAAACTTGGTTATTGCCACGAGTTTTCCGGAAACGAGGCACAGTGCGTCGGTCATGTCAGGGCCTTACAAAAATATATACATATTTATGTCAAACCACAAAAAAATAAACAACAACAATAAGAAGAAAACAAAGGAACATCAATAGACAGATATACACATGTAAACATTTAAATAGAAACAATATTTGAACAAACAATATATAAATCCATTAATATATGAAGCCTTTAAAGTCTTTTAAATAATATTGATTACCCAAGAGAGTTGTCTATTCATGTAAATATTTAAGCTCAAAGTCTTGTGCTGAATTTAAACTGAGTTTCAGCCCTCTCGTCCAACCATTTAAAACACACCAGAAGTAACAAAGGGAAATTCAAAAGCCATGGTATTGTTGTCTGCCACTTGTAGACTTGCCGCAGTATCTTCAAGATACATTCAAGAGTCTCACTTTCAGTCTCAGCCGCATGCTGTATGTGTGTGTGTGTGAGCGTGTATGTCACACAGTGACTGTGTGTGTGTGTTCATATGAAACTTTGGCGCCGTCTAAATATTTACGACTATTTACACAGCCAATTGGCAGTATTTATTCTCACGTGACTGCCAGTGAAATACTTAGAAATCAAATATTGTTAAATTCTTCGCTTTCTGCTGACCATTCGTAAATAGCAGAATAATAGAGAAGAAATCAATTTACAGTTTCCTCGAAAAGAGAATAAAGAAAGTAGAAGTAAAAAAAGACGTATGATTGAAAAATAAATACGAGCCGGAAAATCGGCGAAAAGCAAAGAAAAAGTTGGGCGTAGCATTTTTTACGTTATGTTTACGTTGGCCATACATTATGTGTGTCGCACAAAAACAACAATCAAAATAACCTGGCTCGGACCGGCTTTTATTTATCTTGGTTTCATTTTGCCACCCATCGACCGTATTAACTTAAAATCAATAGACGGCTAACGAAAATTTCAAATACGCTTATCATCATCATCGTCATCAAGGCTTGTTGCTCTTTGAGAATTTTCATCTTCTGCTTTTCCTTTTTCCTCGACATGACTTGACGTATACATAAGTGAAATTGGTTGATTTGGCCCGTGATGGCGATTGTGTGGCCAGTGAAAAATGATTGATTGATTGATGTAGACTGATCCGAAACGAAAGAGGACAACTTTGATTTTTACTTAAGCCAAAGATAGGGCGCGACAGCCTGAGAAAGGACCAAGGATTGAGGGGCTTATATTAATATGAAATTTGCAATTCAGCTCATCAAAAGGACGAATAACTTTTGAGTTCATTGAACTCAGTTATGACAGTCCAAGGTAACCTAAGATAAATTTAAATAATAAATATTGCACAACCTTTTTATTTTTGTAATTTAAAAATAAAATTACATTAAATATTTATAAACTCAGAAACTGTAGAATTTATACACCAACCCTCGTGATGTATTTCATGGTCATAACATTTTATTGAATCCATAAAGTCGTGCAGTTGCATTGCAGCTAAGCAAACATTTCCGTTTCCGCTTCAAAATAAGTGCAAGGGATATAAAATATTTATATTTTGATTTGTATTTCATGGATTTGTCCTCGAGGTTTCCGTTGACATTGACCATTTCTGATTCCCTTAGCTGGAAAAGCACAAACAGCAAATCCAATTGTCCTGCGATTGGCAATTGACCGGATTGAAATTAAAGCGAACTTTGATTGTCGGTCGTAAACGGACATCAATTTGCCATTGAATGGAAATTGCGATGGCATACCAAAAGCGTCTAATCAAAAACATTGTTTGTCATATAATTGAACTGGATTATTTGTAAATTTGCTCGCAGTTTGCCTTATGGTTATTGACACTTTCATATTCTGAGAACAATCAGAAAGTTGCAAGCGCAGTGAAATCAAATAAAAGCCTGGTCATTGTGCTGACTTTGTGTGTGTGTGTTTGTGTGTGTCCTTTGTTTGCACAATTGATTGTTGGCCACATGAATGGCACACCCAGCTATTTTTGTTACCCTGCAGCCAATTAATGTTGACACTCCGATGCGAATTGCAAGTGACGGCCAACGAGGCGTATGCTCAACGTGACGATGAACGTGTCCTCTATCTGACTTGTGACTTGTGGCTGCAACTATTATTCTTGGCCAATTACTTTAGGTGCAGTCTAATTGCTGTGCAAATTCAATTTCAGATTGAGTGTTTTTATAGGGAAACTAAATTATATTTTATTACTTGACTTCATCACTTACTTTCATTTCTCGCAATTCTTTCTTTCCATCTGCCAGGCGTCCATTATCAAGGAGGGATTCCTGCTCAAGCACACTTGGTCCTTTCAACGCTGGCGACGTCGATATTTTCGCTTGAAGCGCAACCATTTATACTACGCCAAGGATGCAAAAGTAAGTTAATAATGTATTATCATAAATATGACCCAGTATTTTTAAGTGCATCGCTTGTTCTTGACATTTTAACTACAACACAAATCGTCTAATAAGGTCAAAGCATTTTCAATTCCCATCTATCAGTCCTTGGTTAAATAAAACATATCCTTTCTCCAATCAGATTGCAAACTTGCACCTGCATTAATTACGTCTAATTTCCAAACAGTCTGTCATCGGATGGCAAATTTCATCATTTGTGACTCAAGCGATTTCCTGTCAGTTAAAAAAATTACCGACAGATATCAAAATGCGCAGTTTCCGTTCAGGTTTAAGCTAATGACAGATGGTAATACAACTTACGACAGTGACAGAAAAACAAAATTAAAGGAGTGAAAAGTTCGGAGATATTGATGTTCTATAGTCTAATTGGTTTATTGCGTGCATCAATATTTAATGCCTTAAAGATGTAATATTAAAAATTGTCAAGTAATTGAATTTTTTCTATTCTGTTGTTATGTCATATTTATACCAATTTCAAAAGGTTAAGGCCGCTTAACAAATTCGATTTCAGTTATCGTTTGAATTTAGTTATCAGATTGTAACTACATAGTTCTTATTGATTTTGTGACTCACCTGCCAAATCAATTAATATGATTACATTCGACAAGAACAACACATTTTTTCACAAAAGTCGCTCGCAATTTGCAGTTGCATTGCTATGAAAATAGATGCAAGTGCTGAACCTGGAATTTGTCATGCACGTTTATGAATGTGTAAGGTCACCTTTAATGTGTATTATGAACATTTTCAATTTTGCATATTTTGCCTGTAACATGTACGAAGATTAAGTTTCTCTAATGTTCCTGAAATCTCTCTTTTATTAAGTAAAATTGTACGACAGATTCTATACAAATAAATTTCAGCAATTTTGTCTCTATTTCAATTGGTCCCATTGCTATTTCAACTTGTATTAAATTCATACCTATTCACATTTTAAATGATTTCTGATGCATAAATTCAATTTAATAGAGCTTTATAATCCATTTATCGTTAAATAATAAAAACAAAGTATTTTCAAAGAATTTAACCTACACAGTAATGGAGTAAGTTCAATTTTATGCATGAAAAAACTTTATTATATTTCAAATTGAGATGGACACGAGTGTTTGCCACGCTTATCGCATTTACGGTTTGATTTAAAAATAAAAAGTTTCATTTTTATGCTCGACAAATAGATTTTAACGATGCTTTATTAAAAGGTTAATATCGTGTTTCCAACACTTTAAAAGCGTTGGACCCAAGTGCTTAGAAACTCATTAAACGTAGGCACAGAATTTTCAATTATAATTACGCATACGCCATGTTGCGCCTGCCACAACCCAAGTGGCTTAAATGGTTGGTAATTTGTTGCTTAGCGTCCATCTTATCGTAATTTGAAATGAGGCAAAAGCGGAAAAACAAAAAAGGAGAAAACTACACAAACAAAACTCAAATACGAGCGAGCATATTTGCCGGCAGCGGTTGTTTTTGTAAGCCCAAGGAGCACTAAGAGGAAGGACCCGAAAAAGGATAAAGCGTACAAAAACAGACGAACAGACAAACGACAAATTATGACAATGATGAGCTATGGCAGATCCACTGAAATGACGTTCTTGTTGTTGTTCCTGCTCATCTTCATGTTCACGTTCATCTCGATGATGGCGTTGTTCGCTCGTAAAAGCGCAAATTTTTGTTTGCATTGTTTTCGTTCATTTCTCGTTGTTGTTTGGGCTTCGTCCAGGCCTTCTTCCTTCTCCTTCATCGTCCTCTTTAGCTGTTTCACACGCGACACGAGACCGTACCAGCAACAACAACGAAGACAACAACATTTTCATATTCACCACAGTTGTAAATTGTAGCTTGTCCTTTACTCAAGCATCGCTAACATGTGCGCGCTTCTGTGTCTGTGTGAGTGTGGGGATACAATGTTTTGACACGTGAAAGCTTTACCAAAGAGAGAGAGAGAAAGCGTCAGGAGAGGCAGCTTTTAAGCAGCGTTGCCAGACTGCGCATTTCGACACTGTGAAAGAAAAAGTATTGAGACTTTTGTAATTTACCTTATATAGATAAACACAGCAAAATAAATAAATTATTAAATAATTTAAATAACTAAATAACTAATTAATTCTAATATTATATTAAATTCAAATTGTTTACATTATTTTATAATTTTTCGAACACCCCAGAATCTTAATTTTGAATTTATTTTTTGTATCCTCTCAGCTTAAATGTAAACATAATTAATATTAATTTTTAATACATTTTTCTTCAATTTCCACTTAGTTGACATTAAATTAATAAATAAATACACAATTAATAGTATAAATGCAATAACAAACTCAACCAGCTTTTTAGTGTATAATTGTTTGTTAAGTGTATAAATGAGAAAGCTTTTGGGGCTCTCTTGTAGCGTAGCGTGTACCTGTAAATATTTGTATCCGTCCAGCAGCCCCACTGGGCCAGGCTTTCTGCTTTCTGCTTTCCGCCTTTTGCCTGCCAGCCAGTCTGCCTAACTGTGGTGAGTTTCACTAAGCGGCCAATAAAAGCAACTGTCGCGCCGAAGACAAGCTCAGTGCAAACTCAACCAAGCAACGTGGAACAACCAAACTCAATAAGCAGAAGAAGCGGAATTCCAAACAAATAAAATAAAATAAAATACATTCAAAACAACTAATTAAAAAATTATATAAAAATCAACACAAGTTTCAAAAAGTAACTGACCTAAGAAAACGACCAATACTTTCAATTTCATTCAAACTGTGTAAATAAACGACAAACAAAAAAACAATTGTAAACATTTTGTGTTCGTACCAAAGTTGGGCCCACATGTGGCGTATCCTTTTGCAAAACATGTAAACCAGAAACTACAAAAAGATTTTATGAAGCATAACCTGAAGCAACAGTGTAAACCGTTGACTTTAAGTCTTAACCGACGATAAGCCGATTTTAACAACGTTTCGGGGTAAGTTTTCGTAGTTCGCTTTTATGCGTATTTAAATAGCATCCTTACGAAATGATTCTCATACTCCAAGATAAATACTTAATACACGGCTATAAGGCTATTAAGGTCACGGCCTTTTAGGCATTAAGCCTTGGCGGCGAAATTCGTTAGACCCAAAAAAGTTACATGCATTTTGACAAAATCAATTCGAAGGCTTGGAGCTCTTTCGGCTGGGCAAAAGTTTTAATTGACGAATTTAATTATTGGTTTTTGGTTTCTCGCCAAATGCCAAGCTCAATGACTGTCGAACGTTTACGTATAAATTTAACTTTTCCATAAATAGATAAATAAAAATTTAGATAAGCTTCTGTTGCTCTTTTAAATAGAAGGTCATAAATACACTTATCAATTTAAACTATGTAGTAGAAAAACCTACTGTCTGTAGTTATAAGACACTCAACCAATGAAATTGAAACTTTAAAGCTAAGACTTTGGGATTTGGCATATCCGATATATAATTGTACTATACTCAGGATCTTCCCTAAAAATTGAAAATATTACTATGTAGTTGGTCTAGAAATCTTATTTATTTATTTAATTATTGTCAACTAAGAACAGTTGATCAGTGTTAAAGTAAAAATAATAGTTAAATTAAAAATTAAGAATCTGGGGTATTCAAAAAATTATTTAATTATCAGACATTTTTTACAATATCTACACATATACAATGATACTGCGTTATGTAAACACCCTAAATATTTTAACCAGTTATTCGGTGAAGTCGATGTACTGAAAATTAAAAACTAAAAGGTTTTCTCACAAATACCGAATTTTAAAAAATAAATACACCTATTTCAAGATATAGGGATTTTGTTTTCTATTAAAATCGAATTATTTTTGTTAATTCTTGTCTTCCGAATATATTCAAAGACAAACTGGCATGCAAATATTTGAATAATAAATTTTGTTTAGATCAGGAGTAAATTGGTATTGTCATTCTCCCGGAAAATGTCTGTGCTTAATCAGCTGCTATCAATTTCAGTCCGTACACATACTAATTACTCGTAAAGAAACATTAACAAAATGAATATATGTTAATCTGTATAACAGGCATATAAAAAAAGCCGTCACAAGCTAACTTCACACATTTGCGCTGAACTAAAGAAATAATTCGATATAGAAGAGTGTGAAGAGTTCGCACATAAGTATTAACATAATAAGTTGGACATCGAACACTGACCTCTTTGTCTGGGTTGCCAGGATTCTTCTTAGCTCGTTGTAGTTTATTCCCTATTGGCAACAGTAACACTTTGTAGCTAATTACTACAGCACACAAACACTGCAAATACAGACCACGTAGACAGAGAGAAACAGAAAGAGAAAGAGAAATAGAGAGTGGGAGACAGGGAGACAGGGAGACAGACGAGTAAGGATGTGAAGGGCGGTGCTTGGAGGAGATGACAAACAATCAGCTAAAGTGACATTTATACCGGGATAATTATTCGAAATTGTATGCACACCAAAAAAAAAAAGCAACATTGAATAAGAAGATTAAGAACAGACAGAGACAAAAACAGAAAACACAGAATGGCAAGAGTAAATTGAAATAATGAGTCAGACAGAGGGAACGAAAGCAAAAAGCATGTGTTCGAAACTAGCAGGTGAGAAGTACGCAGTCGAGAGGAC
The DNA here is from genome assembly GCA_037043435.1 of Drosophila suboccidentalis. NCBI lineage: Eukaryota > Metazoa > Arthropoda > Insecta > Diptera > Drosophilidae > Drosophila > Drosophila suboccidentalis. The sequence continues at coordinate 7,187 of JBAMBK010002499.1, read as the reverse complement.
AAAAAGCTCTGTTCTGTGCTCTTAATAATGGACTAAGGCACTAAGGCATAATGTCCTGTACTGTCCATGCACAAACAAAGATATGTGTGTGTGTGTGTGCGTATGTCTGCGATTGTTACGTGTTTATAAAATGGTATCAGCATACAATGCGCGTGTCCTGCTGTTGTCCTGGTCCTGGCCAGTCGACACACACACACACGACACACGTGCTGTTATCCTGCGGCACTACGTGCAAATGCTTACGGTGTTTACACTGCAACAGAAATTAAATGACACCACTCTCACACAGTGACAATGAGCAATGAGCACAGAGCATTATCCCCTTCCACTTCCATTTCGATTTACACACTCACATCCATGTCCGCGTTCCAGTTTTGATCAGTTGTTTTTGTTTTTTATTTCGGTTTGAAAAAGAGATTAAGCCCTCATTTTATGGTCGCTCCTTTAGTGTACCTATATGTAAGTATAAGTGTGTGTGTGTGTGTGTGTGTGTGTGTGTGTGTGTGTGTGTGCGACTTATACACACACTCTGTTGCCATGTTAGCTAATTTGGCTCGTGGCTGGATAATGCCCAATAAAATGGCCAACACATTCAGCGGCTTTTTATTGTTATCCAGCACGCAGCGTGTTACGATATGAAAGCTTGAGCTAAACGCAAGTTCAATGCCATTGACCAGGACTCGTATAAACGTTTCTAAGCACAACGAACAATTGTTAATTAAAATTAAACCAAAACAGCCCAAAGGACTTTGTGATATTTATACAATTGCTACCAATTTTAATCGAAATGTAAAGCTAATCGTTGTTTATTCAATTGTGTTTATCTTTTGATTCAATGGGCTAAGCAATTGTTTTACCAAAATGAACATTTTAAAATTGAATAATTTATACAATTGCTGAGCTATTAGTCCAATCATTTCCACTAATTGTAAATTCTACTGCTGGCCAAAATTCACAATCTGTTTAAAAGCAAATCTAATTTTAAAATGCAATTTAAATCGCACACACAATTTTAGATCAGCTGAATTCATAATGAAGGCCATCACGTCAATTGCACTTAATCCAGTACATTAAGTTCATTCCCATTCTCATTTAAATTAACCATTCAATATTCAATTACTTAACCATCATTGAATTCCCTGGAACAGTCAATTATCGAATTGTCAGTTATATGTTCAATGATTTTTATCGGTGCGTTACTGAATTACTGAGCAGCTTTTCAGCAAGATAAAAAAAGTATTTCATTTCCATTTTTAAGCTGACAGTGGATTTAAGTGCAATTAAAATGATTTCAAATTCTGATGCCTGTCTTTGGTTTGCTGACATTCAACTTTCACAAGCTCAACCAAATGTATTTGACCTGTTCTGACTTGAGTAAAATATAAAGGTCAAATGAGAGTAATCATTAACTTTTTAAGGTCGCGCAAAAGAACTAAGAGTTGTAATAAAATGAAAAAGTTGCTTTTTAAAAAACATTTTAAATTTGATAGAAATAGCACAACTTAGCAAAAAATAGTAACTCAGCCTTCAGCTTTAAGCTTACGAAATCCGCTTAAATGATCTAAGAGAATTTAAACTCAATACAATGTAATCCCCAGTTGATTGCACAAATTGCAGCTAATGCGTCGGTGGTTGCATAATCATTGCCGTGGCGCATTTGCGTCACATAAACCAACTCGCATACAAGTCTGTAGCTGGCGCACCGTGCGTATGAGCAATGTACCTAACGGGATAACTAGCATCAGGCACTCAGCTGCTTAGTAATGCGTGCGGACAGGCAGAGAGGCGGACAGGAATGGGAAATGGAAATTGTTAGCAAGTCTGTGAAACAGTCGACTTGCTGACTTGCATTTTATGTGGAAATATTTGCGCTCGAATGAATTGCAACGCAATTTGAGCAAACGAAACAAATGAAAAGCTGACAAATATTTTGCCAACTAAATTGCGGAATGCTTTTCCCAAGCTTATGCCAAACACGGCCTTATTTATGGGCATACATTTCATTTGTGCCTTACACCGCAGACCTATTTGTTCTGTCACAGTCACAGCTGTGAGCTGTGAGCTGTATAATTTTTGCGTGCTGATTTGCAACATTTTGCCCTGGCTCTCTTTCACTCATACTATTCAACTTTTGTGTTTGTTTTTCCTTAATTTATATGCCAGTGTACCATATGAGGTCGCTGACACACTCAGTAGTTTCCCGTCACGTCAAGTCACGTGCCAAACAAAGGGCTCAATATATTGCTGCCTTGATGTGGGTGCCAGGTCAGCAGGGAGATGCATTGATTTGAAACAAAAGAACCCAACCACATGTTACACACTCACATTGTTTGTGTATATTTGCGTCGAATTTGTTTGCATAAAATGAAACCATAAATTTCGAATTAATTCCTGTACGATTACTTTCTTTATTCTGTATACTCATGTTCTGTTCATGTGTGAGTAGTGAATATTGCAATACAAAATGTAATGCAATGAATTTTAGGTGCAATTTTGGGCAGCCGATAAAGAAAAGTTAAAAAAATTAAACTATTAAGTCCCCTTGATAAAAAAAACAATATTAGGCGAACAGAAAAAAACAAATAAAAAATAAATTATTTAAAAATTTTAAAATATTATTTGCCATAAAGGGTATACCCAAACATTTGGAAAATAAATAATCAGCCTAGTAAGGGTGTAAGCCTTAATATCATGGGGTTGCATTCTCAGTCATTCCCATAAGATGGGCCCACAGTTGTCATTGCCTCAATTGCTCGCAGCTGGCAGTCAACACAGAAGGCGCTAGTTTAATCACCATAAACATAGACAGCACATGTTTGAACCTTTTTTGCATTCCCTTGTTGTCTCTTTTTAGTAACTTTTGTATCAAACATAGAGCGCCCCTTGACTCAACACTTTTTTGCCTTAGACTTTTTGCTCTGCGTACTTAATGAACTTGTTTATCTGCTGCACGTGTACTGAATAAAATCATTTAGTATATGCTACTACAAAAATATATATATTTACATAAATGCACACATGAGTGTTACATCAACAAACATAAGTTCATATGTATGACAGTTTCAACTTATTTCAATATTTCTTTAGTCATTGAAAGCGACGTGACTTGTTGAGGTAAACACATACACACATAGATTCTATATGATGGTGCAGTTAATGATAAAGATGAGCTGACATTGAAAAGAACTTTTGGTTCCTTCACTGGTTCCTTTGTTTCACCTAACAACTTGTTTATTTCTTGCTATTGACTATTATAAGAGCTCATTTTGTATTTATTGATGTGCTTGCGAAGGTCAAGAGCAGAGAAAAGAAATTAAGACATGTCATCAAATAAATAAAATGGGTTAAGCATTATAAAATAAATTAAGGAAATTCATAATTATAATAATAATTCAAGATTGCATTCTAAACAAAAATTAGAAAATGAAGTTAAAGCTGCATTCATAACTCGAACATGTGCCTGAAAGTAGTTTGCTCTTTTTCTATGTGTCAGATTGAAGTTTATGAGCTTTAATAATTTATTGTTAATTTTCTAGCTGACATATTACAAAGGAAAGACACGACAATCTAATGAAATTACTAGGTTTAATAAGCTCATGCCCAGACTAATCAACCATATCCCATTTATTGTCTTGTCATTCAACATAAATTTGATTGACTTGAAATAAATAATTGAACGCAATAAATATAGGAATTCGATAGAGGAAATTACAAAATGAATGAAAGAAAAGAAAAGTTGTTGTGGCCCAGACAATTTAATACCTATTCGAAGTATTACGCATACCACGCGTTGCCAACCGTCAATAGCTCAATACTCAATGCGCATTACAATAGGGCGCATCACGGTCAATTGTCTTGACCCCAGCTCAACGCATTCGCCTATGATTATATCTGGTGGACTAAGGTATCGTTTAAGCGCCGGATGCCGACATCCAATCCACAGCATCCACAACATCCTTGTGTTGTTAACGCCCGAGGCCCAACTAATCTCTCGTTTGTATGCAAGACGTAATTCCATGCAAAGCAAAAAAAATATAAACTAAGGGAGAAAATAAACAAACGAACTTTCTCCTCTTGCAGACCGGCGGAAGCTCAAAGCTTGGAGTGAAACCGTCATATGGGTCTCTTTTTGTTTGTGTTAGTGTAATTTTTATGACATTGACGAGGACACTTGGACATTTCTTGTTGTCAACATGCCAGCAGCTGAGCTAAATAGAATACATTTTTTTCTATTTTATTTTACATTTGTGCTTAGACGCAGCAATTATCAGGTATTACATTAATAAATCATACCTGTTAAATCTCGATTAGAACTACTAATCAATTAGATTATTTATTCGAAATAATCGTAGTGATTATATAATTCACTGTTGAAAAATTTGTGATTATTTAATGATTACGATTAGAAAAAATCAAAAAAAAATCTAAAATTATTACGATTATTCAAAATAATCAGAAAAAATCAAAAAAAATCAAAAATAATCGTTTTGACAGTTTCCGGATTATTTTTGATTTTTTCTGATTATTTTTGATTTTTTTTAGATTTTGTAGTAAAAATCAAATTATTTTAAATTTTCACAATCAAAGTAGCCAAAGCTTTTGATTAAAGTTGCTTTTGTAGACCTCTTGAGCGCTCCTCTTATCGACCGTATCTTATAGGGAAGGTTTAAGATATGCATCTTCGAAAGCGTTATCTGCTGAAAAATCGCAATCGCTCTCAAATAATGGTCGTGGCATTTTATCCTAAATTAAAAATGTTGTGTAATGTTTTTTTACAACTGTTCCGCCATTAATTCTTAACAAATATTAGTACACATTTCCATTATTCAGAAAAACCACTAAAATAAATTCACTTTTTGCACAAAAAATATCGTCAAAGAAGATTTTGTAACAGTCTTAAGTTAAGACTGTGCTTTGACGATATTTAGACTCTTAACACAACAGGGGAATCGAACCTCAACGTTGAAAGTTTGGAGTATAATAGGTCGGCAACTCTAACTAGTGAGCTACGGGATTATTCTAGCTAATCGTGTTTTCTTCTGAATTTAAGTGCTTTAGAAAGCACAAAAAGCAACTATAATCAAAAGCTTTGGCTACTTTGATTGAGAAAATTTAAAATATTTTGTTTTTTCCCCAAATAGTCATAAATAATCTAAAAAAATCTAAAAAATCAGAAATAATCAGAAAAAATCAAAAATAATCCGGAAACTGTCAAAACGATTATTTTTGATTTTTTTTGATTTTTCTGATTATTTTTGAATAATCGTAATAATTTTAGATTTTTTTTTTATTTTTTCTAATCGTAATCATTAAATAATTGGGCAAAACCCAAAATAATTGTAAGTTAATCATTGGTTCGACTTTTAAACAAAAATATTTTAATTACTAATGATTATGATTACTAATCATTATTTAACAGGTATGTAATAAATACATCAGCATTTGAAGTAATAAATAAATATTCTTTTCGAAATTGAATTTTGTCAGTAAATAAATGCGATAAATATGTACGAAAACCAACCAGATTTTTCTATAATAGGTATATTTTTTCAATTTATCACAGTAATCTGATCTAGAAAACAATGATAATCCAATATGCATAATAAATAAATATAGTCAAAAAGTGAATATACAAGTGTGCATGCATCACTAATATATTTCATAATATTATCACAATATTTCAAAATATTTAGAACATCAACATCTGCAATCAATATTGTCACAATATTGACAAAGTATTATGCGTACTAAATATTTCGCATATAGTTATATTGTAGCTATATGCATTTATGTAAACTAGTCAAGTATCTGTATAGCGATAGCTATGTAATTTATTTGATGTTCAAAATCAATGATTTGCAGAAGCAATTAATTATTTTACATCTGTATTGTCAATGCAGTATTGATATATAGTTGTCGTAGAATCAGATACTGTGATGAATGATAAAATATAGCTGATTGTAAAATCGTTGTTTTCGACATATTTAAGCATTTATAGATACAAGTTGTTTCGACTGAATATTTAGTTATTACATCCAAATGTTCATGTATGTTATATACATACCTGTTAAATAATGATTAGTAATCATAATCATTAGTAATTAAATTATTTTTGTTTAAAAGTCGAACCAATGATTAAATTACAATTATTTTGGGTTTTGCCCAATTATTTAATGATTACGATTAGAAAAAATCAAAAAAAAATCTAAAATTATTACGATTATTCAAAAATAATCAGGAAAATCAAAAAAAATCAAAAATAATCGTTTTGACAGTTTCCGGATTATTTTTGATTTTTTCTGATTATTTCTGATTTTTTAGATTTTTTTAGATTTTTTAGTAAAAATCAAATTATTTTAAATTTTCACAATCAAAGTAGCCAAAGCTTTTCATTAAAGTTGCTTTTTGTGCTGTCTAAAGCAGTTAAATTCAGAAGAAAACAGGAGTAGCTAGAATAATCCCGTAGCTCACTAGATAGAGTTGCCGACCTATTATACTCCAAACTTTCAACGTTGAGGTTCGATTCCCCTGTTGTGTTAAGAGTCTAAATATCGTCAAAGCACAGTCTTAACTTAAGACTGTTACAAAATCTTCTTTGACGATATTTTTTGTGCAAAAAGTGAATTTATTTTAGTGGTTTTTCTGAATAATGGAAATGTGTACTAATATTTGTTAAGAATTAATGGCGGAACAGTTGTAAAAAACATTACACAACATTTTTAATTTAGGATAAAATGCCACGACCATTATTTGAGAGCGATTGCGATTTTTCAGCAGATAACGCTTTCGAAGATGCATATCTTAAACCTTCCCTATAAGATACGGTCGATAAGAGGAGCGCTCAAGAGGTCTACAAAAGCAACTTTAATCAAAAGCTTTGGCTACTTTGATTGTGAAAATTTAAAATAATTTGATTTTTACTAAAAAATCTAAAAAAATCTAAAAAATCAGAAATAATCAGAAAAAATCAAAAATAATCCGGCAACTGTCAAAACGATTATTTTTGATTTTTTTTGATTTTTTCTGATTATTTTGAATAATCGTAATAATTTTAGATTTTTTTTTGATTTTTTCTAATCGTAATCATTAAATTATCACAAATTTTTCAACAGTGAATTATATAATCACTACGATTATTTCGAATAAATAATCTAATTGATTAGTAATTCTAATCGAGATTTAACAGG
>JBAMBK010002490.1:0-91467 GCA_037043435.1 Drosophila suboccidentalis | reverse complement strand
GTGCATCGAATTGTATGGGCCCGAAAAAATGAAAAAATGGTAACCCATTTTCATAATCTATGCTCAATTCTAAGATGTTTTCACCAAGAAACCATAGCTCCAAAATGAATTCCTGGTCCTCGCTTTTGAGTAGAAAAATTTATTTGTTCGAACATTTATATCTTGGGTGTTTATGAACCGATCCTGACAAACTTGGTGTCAATCCTCTTGTTAGGACCAAAACTTTTAAAACTCACACAAGCAAAGGACGAAATGTCCTTAAAACATAATTTTCATCCTTGGAACGACGATTTCGCGATTCGTCGCTGTCTTGAAAAACGAGTCAGAATTAAAGCTATTTTTTGGCTAAGCAAATATTTTTTTCTCTTGAGCCTGTGTTCTTTATTTGCAGAAAATGTAAAACATATTTTAATTCAATTTTAATACAATTTTAATAAAATATGTTTTACATTTTCTGTTAATTAAAAATGGAGGTTCAAGGAAAAAAAATTTTTTTGGGCCAAAAAATTGTTTTAATTCTGACTAATTTTTTAAGATAGAGACGAATCGCGATATCGTCGTTCCAAGGATGGAAATTATTTTTAAAGGACATTAAGTCCTTTGGTTCTATGGAATTTTAAAAGTCCTGGTCCTAACAAGAGTATTGACACCAAGTTTGTCAGGATCGGACCATAAACACCCAAGATATAAATTATCAAAAAGAAATAAATTTTTCAACTCAAAAATCGCGGACCAGGAATTCATTTTAGAACTATGGTTTCTTCGTGAAAACATCTTAGAATTGACCATAGATTACAAAAATGGGTAACCATTTTATGTGAAAAAAATCGATGCACTCTAATCCACAATCCTTAGCATCAAATTGAATTTTATATGACAAAATTAAACAATTCTTTAACGATTCATAAAAATCGATTTGCATCGATAGCATATTTGCAAAAATTTTAAAAAAAGTTGAACGTGACTTTTAATTTTTTGGTATACTCATACTTATGACTATTATTAATGAAAATTTTTGAAATAATTTACCGATCAACATCGACAGCAATTAACTCGATATATCGGTGAAAAAAAAAATCGAGTTAAAATAGTTAAAATAAATGTTGTGCAAACATGAATTCATCAATGTTAAAATCATCGAAAGTTGAAAAAAGTTGAAACTGGTTCTTAAATCTTTGCTTCACTTATGGCTATTATTTACACGCAAATTTTGGAAATATTAACTAAACACAATCGATAAATGTAACTCGATTCATCGGATAAAACAAACCGAGTTATAATAAATAGTTTAAAAAAAAATGTTGTCCAAGCATGAATTCATCGATGTATTCCTACTTCACTAATCCTTATAACTTCCCATCCCTTCAGGCACTCTCCGATGAAGCTGCCTTCAAGGATCAGCGACGTCGTTCCTGCTCGCTGCAACGCCGCAGCGCCAAGCCGCTGGCCACCATCAACGAGAAGGCCCACAATGGTGATGTCAAGGCCTTGAGTGTGGCACGTGGCACTTTTGCGTCGGAGGCGCGACGTAATTCACGACAATCGACGCCCTCACCGACCCGGGCACGCAGCTCATCGCAGTCGTCCATTGAGTGCTGTCCCCGCGACCGTTCCCGTTCCAGTTCACGTGAATCAATGACCCAGGGAGGCGGCTCCTCCGACGATCAAATGACAAAGCAGCGCGTTGAACGAATGCGCATGCGCACCCCAAAGCGAGAAAAGACTCGTCACGAACCAACCGAGCAGCGCTCGGCGAGGCAAAGCAGCAAGCCACGAATCAGCTCGAACGCTGCTCCAGAGAGCAAGCGCTCTCATCATCACAGCCGTCACCGAGAGAAGGAGCACGTCGGCGAGCACTCGGCTAAGCATCAATCTCGTTCGGTTGCCGTCTCCGCCTCTGGAGGCACTCGACTGTTGCGCTCATCGCGTGTCAGCGAGGAGAGCCGACCACGCACGAGCTCTCACCGCACGAGCGAGCGAGAGAGGGAGCGTGAACGCTCTCGCGGCAGTGAGAAGCACCGAGAAGAGCTCACACGCTCGCGTGGTAAGTCTGTAGATCAAAGAAAACTATACAATTTGGAGTGATGTAAAAATATTGAACTAATAACTCGATACGGATTTTTGAACATGCAATATATTTATAAATAAATATATGTATTTTGATCACTGAATCGGGTTTTGCACAAGAAACATGTATATATAATATATTTATTTATAGATTTTACAAAAGTCGATATGTTTTACATCACTACCTAATTTGATTTATCCACGGTTGTTATATTTGTACCAAAATGAATTAGTACGAAATGGTACAATTTACAGTACGAAGAAGAGAGTACACCATTTTTGTAAATGGTACTTTTTTCATGGTACTTTTTTGTACCCTAGCAGAGACTGTAAGTGTTAAAACTCAGGGTGACGAGCTGGGTCGATATATTCAGGTTTGTCTGTTTCTACATATAAAAACTTGAATCTCAGTTTTGAAGATTAATTGATAAGTCTTGGTATACGAGGGTGGGCTGATAAATAGTCGGCCTACCAAAGAAAACACGGTTTTTTTTTTATTTTTCTTTTTTATTTTTCAACATAATCTCCTTTTAGACGTATGCACTTAGTCCAACGGTCCTCCAATTTTTTTATACCTTCCATAAAATATGACTGGTCCAGGTCCTCAAAATAGGCGTTTGTTTCACAGATCACCTGTTCATTCGACTGAAATTTCTTTCCACCAAGCCATTTCTTTAAGTTTGGAAATAGATAATAGTCACATGGTGCTAAATCTGGAGAATAGGGGGGATGTGGAAGAATTTCATAGTGTAGTTCACACAATTTCATCATGGCAACAACGCTCTTGTGAGCCGGAGCGTTGTCCTGGTGAAACAGAACTTTTTTCTTTAGTTCTGAATCGAACTGTCCCAAAAGGTTAGAATAGTATTCTCCATTAATTGTTCTGCCTTTTTCTAGATAATCCACATGAATTACGCCTCGGGCATCCCAGAAAACCGTTTCCATTACCTTGTTGGCCGACAAACCAATCTTTGCCTTTTTCGGCGCCGTTTCTCCGGTTGAAATCCACTGCTTTGACTGTTCCTTGCTTTCTGGTGTATGGTGATGTATCCAAGTTTCGTCGACAGTCACAAAACGACGCAAAAATTCATTCTTATTTGCGTTTAACAATGCCAAACTCTCCTTCGCAATGACCAAGCGGTTGCGTTTGTGTTCCGCTGTGAGCAATCGCGGCACCCACCTTGACGAAAGCTTACTCATATTTAAATATTCGTGTAAGACGTTTCCAACACGTTCACGAGAAATGTTTAGGGCCTTAGCAATCTCTCTCAGCTTTATTCGGCGATCATCCAATATCATTCCGTGGACTTTCTCTACCATTTCTGGGGTTGTCACCTCTCTGGGACGTCCCGGACGGTCCTCGTCAAAAATGCTTGTCCGCCCGCGCCTATACTCAGCAGTCCAATATTTAATGGTCGAAATCGATGGAGCTGATTCCCCATAAACTTCGATTAACTCATTTTTTATTTCATCGTTGGATTTCTTTTTAAAAACAGAAATCTAATGACAGCTCGATATTCTATTTTACTCATTTTGGGGACAATGCAAAAGTGACCATGCTAAAACTCCCGCCAAAATTACCAGTGTTGAGAAAAACGCCTAAAACTTTTTCAGCAATCAGCCGATAGAAAACACTAATCGAATAAAATATTTATGGGTTGTTTAAGATGTTTTTTTTTGGTAAGGCCGATTACTTATCAGCCCGCCCTCGTATATCCGTCTTTTTACTGCAGGCACTGATCGTTTCGGATCACTATTTCATATTCCTGATATAGGAACGATTGTTCGAAAAATAAGATTTATTATGAAAAACTTGACTGTTTCTTCCAAATATCTCAGCCAATCTCAGTTATTGTTTATTTGTGATTTTCTTCTTCACCGACATCATCGACCAAAAATTAACGTTTAGAATGAATAATTTGGATTATTTGGGATTTCTTACGAATTGTTAATTTGGTAAAAAATTGATAACTTCACAATTTAAGACAACGCTCTGCAAGGGTATCAAAGCTTCGGCGTGCCGAAGACATTCTTTCTTTATGGTTTTATAAATAACTTTCTCAAGTGGCAACTGTGTGACTTTGTCATAATCTCTTGCCATATGCGAATGTCAAATGTATGAGTATATCTATTGCAGACTTGTTTGTTTTGGGCTTGCTTATTTTGGGTGCCACACAACCGCTCAGACTCCGCAAGCGTTTTAGGTTAGCTAGCCACAAGTGCCACAAAAACACTCAGTATTCATTTCGCAACTAAGCCCCACCAAATAAAGCAGATCAGGCAATAGATCATATCTTGATTAGTTTGACCAAGTATCAAACATCAAGGCTGTTGCCCACGGCACTTAGCACTTTTCTCTCCACACCACAGAACTGGGAATGAAACTATAAATTGCATAGAGAAACTAAAAGTATAAATCATATAATACATAAAGAAAAGAAATCATGGATGGATAACTTAGATATTCAGTATTCTTTGCTTTAGTTTAATGCAGTTTAATACATTACAATACACATAAACTAATTTCTTCAAAAAAAATTTTGTATAACGAAGTTCTCATTCTTATGAATTAATTTCAAGTAGAAAGCTTTTCAGTTAAGCTTTTAATCCATTTAGTTTCCTTATAATAAATTTGCAATGAATGATTTTTTCACAATAATATAATGTTACTATAGTTAACTTCGGCTGCATATAATCAAATGATAAAAAGTCTTTCTAAATCAGTATTTTATATAAAGAATTCTTGAATATACCCAAACTTTATTCGATAAGAACGCAAAATCAATTAACTTGACGAGAAGAATAGTACAAGAACAACGAAAATAATAAACAATTTCTTAAATTTATTTGGAATCAAGTTTATTTTGATTATATTTTAAAATAGAATCCATTTCATTCCCAGCTGCAAACTTGATTAAATTTACACCCCACAAAGAAACACACACACAAACACATGCAATCAGTTTGTCTAAACCCAGTTAACAGTCGTAGCAAAGTCAATGCAATTGGTTGTTCTAACTCACTCGTAACCACAACTTGAATACGAATTGCAAACTCATCAAATTCCATACACAGGTCACTCCAGTCGCTCGAGACACAGTGAACAGACAACAACAGCAACATCGGCGGGTCACAAGTCGAGTAAAAGCAGTCGAGGCCACAATCATGACACGACAACGTCCTCGGCACACAGAAAGTCCACGGCAGGCGCTAAAGCAGCGACGACAACAAAAGCCACAACAACAGCAACGCACAAAGCAACCACAGCAACACCCACAACAACAACAACACCATCATCATCATCAACAACGCACAACGAACTGACGTACGTATACGTAACGAATTTAGCCAATACACAAACCGCCGAGGATGCAGATTATGCCAGCATTGATGAGGCTGCCACAACGCCATCGACGCCTCCACTGCCGCCGCCGCGACGCAAACGTAAACAGTCGCTCATTCCCGTGCCCATACAAAGGGAACGTGCCACAGCCACGCCCACTGCCGCCTACGAGCACCGGACAAAGCTGGAAATGATTCCCGTGGCGCCGAGCTACTCGAATCAATCGACACTGCGCTGCAAGGCGAATTCTCAGCCGAGAAAGCCGTCGCTCAAGTGCACGCAGTCGACGAGGTCGAGTTTTTCCTTTCTGCCATATTTGCCGGCCAAACGCAATTCGAGTGTTAGCCATGTTTATGACAATTACTTGCTGTACGCAGCGCCGGCCACGTTAACAGAGTCCAAGCTGCGTCCATATCAGCACAATTTGATCAACGATCATGCCCAGCTCTTTGGCAGCAGTGGACGTGGCAATGTCACAGCTTCCGGTTTGGGAAATGGGTCAGCTGGCGCCTTGGCCAGTCGCTTGGGCAACAGTTGGCCAAAACGTTTGCGCATGCGCCAGGTGCGCAGCAGCGTCTCGACGCATCAGCCGTTTGGCATCTGCACATGTTCATAGTCAGCGCTGGACAGCAAACCAAATAGCAAAGTCGCACATGGATGGGCGCAACTGGATCTCGTCACAGTCACAGTCACAGTTTTCTCTCACGTTCACATGCACTCCAAAAATATTTCCTACTTTTACTATATTATTTTGGGTATTATTCTTATTTTGACTACCTCAATGCACGCGAAATGCCAAACGAAGCACGCAATCAACACGAACTATTAAAAAAAAAAACAAAAAAAGCAAAAAAAATTCTTGAAAAGAACAAGAAGAATTGCAATCGGCAATTGGCCGTTTTCTAACCCGAGTTCCCTCCCAAATACTAATACAATTAAAAACCTGATTGAGATTGAGAGCGGGCGAGACAGAGAAAGGGAGAGAGAGGAAAGAGTTTGTTTTTTACTTGGAGCACACACTCAAATGGGAATGCACACAACAAAAAAACACACACAATGAATGAAAATGGTTCTGCTTTTACTTTTGACAGCGTAAGCCAAATTTCAAAATTTTGAAACATTTTTACTTAAGCAAAAACTGGAAGCATGTTGTGGGTGCATTAGGAATTCTTTAGAAGCTAACTGAAACGTAGAATGCTAGACTAACTTTCCAATCAACAAACTTCATAACTAATCAAAGACTCTATAACATTACTTCTAAAATTCTTTTAAAATTAAAACATTAAAAAAAAATCTAAGTCGTGAAGGTCAAATAATATTAACAGACAATAAAAAATCAGCTGACATTTAAAAAAAAAATCATTTCAAAATATTATATTTTTTCCTTAAAAGTTAAAGGTCATTAATTCTATAAATGATTTTCTAAAAATTGGAGATTTGTAAAAAGTAAGCCATTGAAACTTTAAAACGTTTTATAACATGTTGAAATAATACTATAGAAATAGCGTTAATCGTAGGCACTTTGTTATTCTATTAAATATTATTTATACATAATTTAAAACTTCCAACAAATAATTGCATGACTGTAAAAAATTAATCCGCTAAAATAGAAATTTTAATTTCATATATACTCTATTCTAACCTTAGTAGCACACTCTCTACTACACTATAGTATAGATTTTATTAAAAACTGACTATGAACATGTTGCTGAAAAAAATACAAAACCAAAAATCAAAAAATTCATCAATGCAATTGGATATGAACTGCAAATGAAATAAACATCAACATCGCTCGCTCTACTCTATTTTCTTATTGTACCTGAAAACTAAAAGCGGTACTTTAGCAACTGGAACTACGTAGTGGAAGTAGCACATTTGGTATACTCTATAAAAAGGATTTTGTACATGTATAAAAACAAGTAGAAAAGCATATTAAAAACAAAATTTCCAACTAGTACTATACCGATTTCTAATTCAACTTATGGTTTTATCTTTCTACAGACACGGTAAAAGCACCCTGAATGGACATCATCATCATCAGCAGCACCACCAACATAGCAGCAGTGGCAGCAAGCACCATGGAGGACAGCAGCCTCAGCACCACATGCACAGTCTGACCACAACGACAATTGCGGCCACAAAGCATCGACATGGCAAAGACAGGAAGTAGTTAAAACAGACCGAAAGATAGAGCGAGAAAGAGAGAGAGGGAGAGAAAGAGAGAGAGAGAGAGAGGGAACCTATGAACGAAGCAACGAACTACTAAAACTAAAATTAATAATAGACTAACTAATGATAAACTTATTTAATGGCGTGCTTACTTTTAAGGCGCTTTACGAAGCCAACTTTATGTGTATAAATCTGGTAATTTTTGAAATTTTTCAGGCATTTACAAAAATTTCAATGTAATTACTTGTATTGGCGAATGAACAAGAAATGTATACTAATCCTCCCCATTAACAGATTATGCGTGCATCTATCAAAGCGATTTCCAAAAGCAGTTCCTTCAGCAGTCATACATACGATTCACCTAATTTTACTAACTTATCCTTTAACACACTTTGGCATCAACTCAAAATGCAAGTATTAAATTATGCCAGACCCGATAAACTCTATACACGAACTCGTACTTACCAACATTTTGTTGAAACATACACAATTGTCCTTTATGTTTACACACATTAAAACAATGATATAATTCATATAAATATTAAAATAACAAATGATACTCATATATATTCTTTAATAGCATTAAGTTTTGTAATTTGCATATGCGAAAACAATTCCATTTATACTATAATTTTTTAAATATTTTGCACAAAATTGGCATATGTTTTTTGTAAAGTTTATCAACGATAAATAGATTTCGATGTATTATTTTTTAATAAAAAAAATAAATATTTTCAGAATTATAAAAAAAATAGTTTCTTTTTTTATATAAACCATAACTTAAAATTGGAATATAAATATTTTAGCAACTTTATTAATTTAAATGGAAGCTAAGAAATATATAAATTACTATTTTTGTGTCTGCAGAAATTAAGCAACTCATTCAAGAAACTTTTCTAAAACTCAATGGCAAAGTTGCAAACTAAAAAGCTTTAACTAGCTTTTACTATAATACCCTGAATTTTTATTGAATTGACAATATTGTTCTACTGAAAATGTCGACTATATGAAGAAGCTCTCAGCTGGCATTTTGATTTGATATTTAAACCATAGCAATATAATTGTTATATTAAAATATAAAATTGGATTTTATAGGTCAACATTTGAACATACAGAAATCTAAATTTTCCAAGCGAACATAAGACTACACAAATATATAAAGTATTATACAGGGTAGAATGAAGTCGTATAGCTTTGACCATTTGGTAGCCGTATCTAACTTGTTAATGTTCTAGTTATAATTTCGCCAAGTACGTGGACTATTCGTGCCACCTTTTTTATCTGTTCGCCACGACGGACTACTATATATGTATATATATTAATGTACAACATTTGTACAGGTATAATTTGTCAGCATTGAAGAATACATACGAATGCGACTGTAAATATATATGTGCATGAGTGATGATAAAAAACGGCGCACGTCAATGTGATTTTTCGAATGAACGGGCCACTGAAGGGGCCACCTCAGTTGTCGTCCAACCGTCGTTACCTACGCCCGTTTATCGAGCTGTTTACCGGGTGAGAAGTAAGTTCTAGATACGAGCACTTTGGAGAGCACAACACCTGCCGATGTCTCTCAGAGTGTAACATTATTACGCTTCTACAGTACAGTAAGCAATAGTGGCAAATAAATGCATTATTCTGTAAATTACGTTACTTGTCATGTGAAATGGAAATTAATTGTCTATACACAAATTTTGGTATATAGTTTTCATTGATGATTCATACTTTTTGGCTGGCATGAGTCACAACTCGGCCAGACAAGTGTTAACACGAATATGTGGCCAAAACAAAACAGTTATTAAATAGATTTAAGACTATCAATTGCTAACAAATAAACTAATCTTTGAGCTTGATGTGAAATGTGGACAGGTGTGCGATAAGACCGAGTGACACTCTCGTAGCTTCTATCTGAATTTGGTTTGAGATGAAGAATTTGTATTTACAAGTATATCTGTTATGAAATATAATTTTTAAAAATTAAATCACTAATAGATTTATGAAGCTAAATCGCAATTCATAAACTTATCAGACTGTAATAAGAACAAAAATGTGAAATTTGATTCCAAGCCATTAGTTTTACTTCAAAAATAAAAATCTCAGAAAAAAAATATGAAAATATTCCACAGCAGTCGAATAAACTTTTGATTGGATATTATCTACAAGTCATTCTGACTATTTGAGTTTTTTAAATATCCAAATAAATACAACATCAATATACAAACTAAAAAGCAAACATAAACTATAGTCTATACTATAACTATGTATAAGGTGAGCTCTAACCACTCTTAATGTAATAAAATGTGTCGCAAGAGATCGCAGTGTAAATAATAATTAAAAATAAAGACAGATAAAAGTTGAGTGTTTTTCTAAAGACTAGACTATTTAATTAGTTCATTGCTATTTTTATTTCCTTTAATCTGAAGACCGATATTAGCTTGAATTATTGATTTGCTTGGAATTTGTTTACTATCTGTCTGCTGCTGTCGGTGGCGTATATGTAATTTTGTAGCACTTTTGCTTTTTAAAAGTTAAATGAACTTAAGACCTGTTAAGTATATAAAACTATCAATATAATAATATTTGCATTGATTATGCCGTAAAATGGAGTGCTCCGGTCGAAAATTGTTATCTAATCGAAGCCAAACCGAATTTATCTTGTCTCAAATTGGGAACTCAACGGCAACAAAAACAACGACAAATACTTGGTAGCTGACCATATTTGGCTTAAACAAAGTGTTTGCCATATCATTTGCCGATAAGACAACAAAATTTTATTTTGTGATTAGAAACAAGAGAATAAATGTTGACTTTGGGCTCTTTAGACGGTCTTCTGCGCCATTTATTAACATTCGGAACTTAATTTGCGGCGGTTGTGCTAAATTTTTGCTGAATACAAGGTATTAGCACTTAACTCGCATTATGCACAATAATTAATAATAAACAATAACTAAGAAACAAAAATTATAAAAAATATTTTCCATGTAATTATTTCAGATTTGTGATAGATAAACGAGCAACATGTCGATTCTAACGGGCAGTGCAAACGCTGTAAAGTACACGCTATTTGGATTTAATCTGATCTTTTTGGTGAGTGCCTCTCAATTACCCTATAACCCACTAACATATCTAGTATATATCGTTGACTCATCATGAAATGAAGGATTGTTATTTGGCTGAAAGTCCAATGCCTAATTTGTCATTTATCTGTATAATTTGAGCAGATAAGATAGGAAAAACTCTGTGAAAAGTGCGTAAATAGTTAGACACAGATATAGCAAATATTGCAATGCAGGTGTTAATAATAATTTCTCAAATAACTTCCAAAATTAAACAATATACAATCATTTGGGCCAATCATTTTCTTTTTCATTTTAGATTCCCCAGAGTTTTTAATTATAATTTATTTTGTAATTTAAATATATATATACTTTTCAAACTTTAATGTTATATTTTTAAATTAATGGTTGTGTCGGCTGCTTTTAGCCTGACAATAAATAAATAAATAAATAATAAAAATAATAAAACTTAAGAATATATGCAAACAATTTCAGCAAGGTATTAATATTTTATTGTGGAACTTCAAAGCTACTTATATAACATATTTCTATTTACATTTTTAAGAAAACTAGCAAGCTAAAAAGCTTAATTTGTAATGCTTTTTTTAAATCAGAATTGTGAAATTTAATATAGTCTCTATAATCTATATTGTTAAATTCTTTTGTTCTTTTATTGAAACTATCTATCCGATTGCTACAAGTACATAGATACTTATTTTTATTGTGTTTAAGATTAGACATAGATTAATTTGAAAAGAATTTGATAACATACCAATACAATTTAGCAAATTCCAAACAAGTCTTCATATTTATTATTAAGTTATTAAATATGATTAATTTATTTTGTACATTTATCTATAGATCACCGGCATTATCCTTATAGCAGTTGGTGCTGGCGTTGGCTCAGTGTACACTGGCTATGAGATCTTTTTGACTGCCAAATTCTTCTCGATCCCAACATTCCTGATTGTCATCGGAGCGTTTATCATTGTGATCACGTTCTTTGGCTGCTGGGGAGCGTTGAAGGAGAACTATTGCCTGATCCTGAGCTTCTCGGTTATGCTGTTCCTCATCTTTATACTGGAACTGGCGGCGGGTATCAGTGGATATGTTCTGCGCAATGATGCCTACAATATGATTAACTCCACACTGTACAACTCGATGTTTGAATACAATAGCAACGAACAGAATCAAACTGCTCGTTTGTGGGACGATGTGCAGCGCGATTTCCACTGCTGCGGTGTTAAGAACTACACGGATTGGGAAGATGCGTTCCACAACACGCAGTTGCCCTTGTCCTGCTGTACAATTCCCATTGGCGCCGTGGGCACCTTCACTTGCGATGCCGATATAAACAACATGAACCGCAACAAATACGGAGGCTGTCTAGATGGATTCTCCTCGTACATATCTGATCATGCAGTGAGTCTTGGAGCTGCCGGTGTTGTCATCGCTATCCTGCAGGTGAGTTTACTCTACTCTCAATTGATTAACTCCTTCCTTGCTTAAACCTGTCTTTTCTTTTCAGTTCTTTGGTGTCATATTTGCCTGTTACATAGCGCGCGAGATCAAAATTCGCAATGGCATCACGGGTTTCATGTAGATGAAGTCCGAAGCCTCGATAAAATGCATCTGAAATTCAATCCCAGTAATCTGGGTTTACTCTTAAGTAATAATTGTTGTACTTTTATGCTGATAAATTATTAAAATATTTGTATAATTTTAGTAATTGTATGAATAAATTACATTCTAGCTGATATGTATATATATATTATATATATTAACCTGCACTTATTTGATTCTTCTATTCTCGATTCGCTTTATGGCACTCACACTTTAGTTAATAAACTTAACAATCGCTGCAAAAATTTCGAATCTAATCGGCTTGTTAACAAAGAAAACAATAGTCACTGCATTTGCGTCGAATTCTTAATACGAAAAGATAGGTATTTTTAGTAAAATTCTGCTTCATATACATTCACTTCACTTACTACAAAAGTGATAATTAAAAAATTAAATAATTTTCAAATCAATATTAAATTTAATAATTAACGTTTTACTGTCTACTCGATAAATATATTATTTAAGAAATCAAATCAAGAATATTTACCCGTACTTTATAATATATTCCAAAACTCAATATTTTCTATTAACATTTTATTGTAAATTAAATTTGAAATGAAATAAATGTTATCCAAATACTCAAGCTGATTTAATTAAATAGATTTTGTTGGCGCCAAAAAGTATACAACTGAAAACTTGGTAGAAATTGATAGCTGGAATAGGAATAACTATCTCTGATAATATTATATGTTCAGTATCTAAATTTATAGTGAACCTCACGATAAGGCCAAGCATTTTAAATATTTGTTCAATTGCTGAATGGAATCAACAGCAAAGTATATTTTAAAAGCAAACATTTACCAAACATGACGAAATCTAATGAATAATTTAAGCTATTCGGAAGACTGCATGGTCTTATTAAAAAATCGATAAACTCAGTGTCTGTTGACTCACTTAAAATGATAAATAATCGATAGCAGATGGCGAACCGCTCCACCCACAGACAAATGACCTTGCACTTGAAACGCAGTTGAGTTTTAAACTAAAAAGTAGTTGAAATGACGTGAGAAATTTAATAGAATTGAGTTCTAACATTATATTTAGTTCAGAGAATTTCACATTTTGTTGCAAAATGTAATGAATTAGGCTTTAATCTTATCGCTGACTTTTATCTACTACTTTTAGAGAAAACAAAAACAATGAACAATTTATTGGCTGATAAGCAGCTACAGAGAGTAGAGAACAGAAAAGAGAGAGACAGTTACTGTGTGTGGGAGAGCAGAGCAAAGCAGGCAAGGCAATTTGGCCGAGAGCCGAGAACCGATTGCGATTGCAACTGGCAACATTCCCGTTCTGGGCCCGCTCAGTCTACGTGTAGCTACGAAAAGTTAAAGTACGTTTTCTGGATAGTAAAACAACACACAAAAGAAAAACTAAAAACTATAATATATAAATTATATTGACAAATTGCAGTTGAAAGCAGAGAGCAAGCGATAGACAAAAACACAAACAAAATGGCGAATCGGGAGTTGGAATTGAATTCCGGAATGCGCTGTGCGAAATATATGCTCATCGTAGTGAGCTTTATGTTTGCGGTGAGTTTTCAAAATATTCTTATTATTATATTTTAAAAATATTATATTCATTCAACACTCACCTTCCATGATTCACTTATTGAAAATCGACGCCATTTTGATATTGAGTCTGATCCCAAAAAAAAAAAGCATATCAAAGCACTGATAAAAACGCGCTTTTTTTTTGTTCTTATCAACAGTGGAGCAATTTTTTGTAGTGTTTGTGAATCATATAACACGCCTGAGAATTTGCTCAATTGTACAATCCCAGAGTTACTCAATAAGAGCTGAAGAGAATTGCGAAAGAGAATCGGGTCAAATGCCTGTTTGTTTTTCTTCTTTTATACAAATAATTGTCTCGATATGAAAGACACTTGCGTTGAGTTTCACGACAAGTGCTGATAAGAAACCTCTGTGATGACGCGGATCTTCAGGCCCACAAACGAATCAAGTGAATCAGTGTCAACATCATAAAATATAGATACCAAAACATGAGAAATCAATTAAGATAACAGCATATCTCAATCTCAACTAAAATTAAGATAGATATCAGATCGTAGCTTGATTAAAATATTGGTTCACTCGTTATAAATTATTTATTTAAAAGCCACATTAATTATCTTTAATTTAACAAATTAACTTTCGCTTAAAAGTCATAAAAACACAATATTATTAGCTGTGCCTGAAGGTTTTATCTAACAAGCTCTGATAAGATAAATGACGCAGGAACAACACTTTTTAGAGCACCTTCTACCTGAGTTCAAACTCGTACTCTCCCCAGAATTGTGTATTGCTCTCATTTATCGATCTGACGCAATCATTTACTCAACTCGTTAAAACATCTGCGACACACAGTTAAATGTTTTTATTTGTAAACTTTTTTCAAGATTTGGTGCTAAGCTTTAATTAGTTTCCAACGATTAAGAGAAATTTATATTATTTCATGGGGGTTTACTTTTCAAAAGAAAATTAAGGGAGGTTCAAAATAAGGTTCTCTTAACTAGAGAACTTAGTTTCAAGGCCATTACTTATCACTTGGTATGTTATTTGTGTCTTTGTAATTATCTATTTATAGTAACTGATATAAGTTTTCTTATCGTATTGTATGAATTAGTAAATTTGAGTTTCAAACCGGAAAAACTAATGTTAAATAGAAAATATGAGAATATTGAAATTTCGATGATTGACTTTATAGTAAAAAGCTTTTCAGGGATTTAAAAAGAATATTACTGACAAGTGCAAAAAATAAAATATGTTGATAAATAGCAAAAATAAAGTTATGCAAGATTTGGAATGTTCGGGCCTGTTCCGAATTCCGAAAAAGAGTCGATTTGCCACAAAACGGGTTGATTGCTGTTCCGAATTCTGAAAAGCTACAATAATTGTCGTTTTCAAAACGTGTGCTTAAGAGTCGTCGGATTTGAAAATAAATGCCATTTATAGCATTAAAATAAATATCTAAAATTATAAACTGAAAATTATAATAATGTTGAACATCTTTAGAATCGATTACCATCACTATTTCAAGATTAAACAAATGAAGTATTTTTTAAAAGAATTTTTTTAAAAGCATCTATAAAATGTTGTATAAAAACAAAACCGAGCTGTTCTGAATTAACTCTCGCAATCGAACAACGAAGTTTTAGTCTTATTTACCTTCTATCTGCTATATTTAACCTTAAATACTTAAAATGAATTATCGAATCGTTTTCGAAACCGAGTTCGAAAAGTAAAAACAAGCCCATTTCGATCGGAATTGGGAACAGCAAATAGTAAAACGTTCGTTTTTGTTTCGTTTTTACTTATTGAAAACGTTCGAAATTCAAAACAGGCCTGAATAGATAGACATTAGACAATTTAAAAACGTTTCTCATTTATGCCAAAAATATATATATAGAAATTTCTTAAGCAAGAGATCTTCAGATCATTATCGAAATAAATGTTTGAAGACTTTTCAGTAAGTTTAAGTTTCTTGGCTTAGAGTAAAATTCTAGATTTATAATAATGTTAATCTTTAAATTTAAAAGTATAGTTATTATATATCACAGTCACTTCCAATTGTTGCTACCTTTAAAATTGCATAATGCCACGTGCTGCTGGAAAAACAGTGCAATAATAATCTGCCACTTGAACATCATGATCCACAGACAAACCCATCGATGTGAAAGTAAATGTCGAATCGTTTTGAGACTTGGCACGCGATTGCTAACTGCATTTGTGAAATGCTATATATTTATTTGTTATTGTTTTTTGCCTGGGCTCAATTCACAGCTGACAGCCATACTCTTGGTCATGGTGGGCACGACCATTCAGACGATCTTCGGGGACTTCAGTCTCTTCATCGATGGACACTTCTCGTCGCCGCCAGCTCTTCTGATTGCCATTGGCTTTATTCTCATCGCTGTGGCCACTCTCGGCGCCTATGGAGCTGTCAAGGAGAGCGTTATGCTCATCAATTTGGTATGTAACGAAATCATCGTAAATCGTTATAGCAATTTCAACAACTTTGAGCTATTTAATGCAGTACGGCGTCTGCCTCTTCCTCGTCTTCATCCTGGAAGTGTCTGCGGCCATCGCCGCCTTCGTGATGCAGTCCCAGGTCCGCGACATGCTGATGCGCACCATGAACCAGGCCCTGGCTGACTACGAGACCGACAACAATGTCGCCGCCGCCGTCGACTTTATGCAATCGGGTGTAAGTACAATAATGACAACCAGAGTGCTCGACTACGAGCAATACAATATTACGATTACACATTAACAACAAAATTTAATTCAATTATTGATTGATCCAAAACTAACCGTTATGCATAAATCGGTTACCAAAATAAAAAATAAAAATCCAAAATTAGTTTAAAAAGCGACGATTAGACATTAAAAACAAAGTTTAATTTAATAATGCATGAATCGGTTACTAAACGGTTATTTCGGTTTTTCTGTTTTGGTATCTTCCTCAATATACAGTAGTTTCTGGAATATCTGCTTTGTTGACTATCCGATCATTATGAAACGGAACCCAAACCCTATAAACTTAAATTTAATTGATCGTACATGTTTTTGTAATTTGATATCTTTTATTTGAAGTTTAATAATTTTTCAAAAAATTTCTAATTGAAAAGACAAGTCAGAAAAACAAATATAAAAATATTCCATGCTTTTTTATATCTTGAAACTATTTTAATTTGAACTATGATTACATTAAATTCAATTCAATTTACAAGTGTTGAGAATTGTTGGTAGATTTAGAATTTAAATTAAAGTTGTAAAGAACGTATCAATTTTCTGATTAACTAAAATTTTTTTTTATAACCAATTTCGATTTAATTCTTTTATTACAATAAGAACTTGCTTTATTCTTTTAAATTCAATTTACTTACAACTTCAAGAATTGTTTGTCGTTTTGAAATTAATTTTGAAATCGAAATGTGCATACTTCTTACATCTATAACAATTTTGAAATTTTTGAAATTGCTTCATTACGAATTGAATTTGCTTTCAGTTGGGCTGCTGCGGAGTTGTCGAGCCCGATGATTGGAGGGAGTTCTATTCGTACAACAAGAACGAGTCGCACATGGAGCCCGATGACGTCGTGGTGCCTCTGTCGTGCTGCGCCAGGATGGCCGATCTGATTCCCAACGGTGGTGACAACGACTACAACGATTGCATCCAGCCCTATGAGTATGGATGCTTCCGCAAGATGAACTTCATCATGACGCAGAGCGCGATGCTGATTGCCACTGGGGCAACAACCGTGGCCTTTGTGCAGCTGCTCGGCGTCCTCTGTGCCTTCATGTTGGCCAAGACGCTGCGGCGCAACAAGTCGATCCGCGAGGCTCGTCGCTGGCAGCTGCAGCAGAGCCTCGGAGTGCTCATCTCGGGCGGCAAGATGGGTCTGCCGGCCAACTCGGCGATGAGCGGTTACCAGCAGCTGGAGAGCAACGGCGAGGTGGGAACACACGAGCCCTACACCTACACACCACAGAGTCCCAGCGTCAATTGAAACAGTTTTACATACAATAATCACATTTTATAAAATATATATAATCTGTTAACTAGACTTCTTCACGTGAAGCGATTCGAAATTTAAATAAAAAGGGGCCAGTCCCCAAACTAGGACTGCTGCTGCAACTCCTTGTCCAGTTTCTTAAGTAGTCGCAGCTGCTCCATGATGCTAGCCGTCGAGGTGCCTCCGATGACGTCATACTTCTGCAAGTTCACCGCATAGTCCGCCACGCTGGCTATGTCGGAGCCAAAGGCCTTGCAGATCTGCTGCAGTTCACCCAGCGGCAGCTCCGTGATGTCCACGCCCCGCTGCTCGGCCAGCGACACGACGCGTCCGATGTGATGATGCGCCTCCCGGAAGGACACGCCCTTCTTTACCAGATAGTAGGCCTGAAAGCAAAACATATATTATTTATATTCAATATTCAAATTCATGACGGAAATTCGTTATTTTTATAATAATATGGAAGTATAAATCACGATTATATCACATAAGATTAGCTTTTAATTCAGTGACTGAAATGATATTTTTCGATTACCTATACGAATGTCGAAAAATAATTTTATGAATTTCAATATTTGAAAATAAAAATTAGGAAAACATTATTGGGAAGCATTTAATATGGAAATAAAAAAAAATAAAAGTTAGGAAATACAAATTTGGAAGACAAAAATTATAAAATTAGGAAAATCAAAGAGTTCGACGTGCTAAACGTACTAAAAATATTTTTCTTTAAAAAGTTGTCTCAAAAATATGGAAATAAAATTACATAAAGTGATAATTAGTTTATGCTTATAATACAGTTCGAAAAAGGCGTGGCAGACCCTATATGCTTATACTTATATATATTCTAGATCAGGATAATTCGTTAGTATGAACAACTTTTTTGCTCCGCGAGTTATTTCAACTAATCTCACAAATCGGTTTAAATTCGAAATTAACATATATATAGCTGCCTTAGAAACGATCGTTCAAAGTTCCACCTTCCCTTTTTTGTTCTTATATGTTTTTTCAATAGCGTATTAGGAAAATTTAACCATTAAGTTTATTTTTTATTTCGTCGATCAAAGTCTAGCGATTGTTGTAGATTGTCACAATTATTTAAACAATAGTGTCGCACAATTTGTATATTATAATATGATATTCACTTTTTTCACCGTTTTCTTGCCAAGATTAGAAATTCTAAAAATAATTTAAAATTAATACTTCAAATGACCTTAAATCACATGCGTTTGCAGTGTTCGTAACTATTCATAATTTAATAGCAAAATCAATAAGATAATTTGGAAACGCATTAAAAACTTGTTGCACTTTTAGGAAACATTAACATTAATTCTTAGTTTTTATATTAGTAATGGAAATCAGACTAATACACAAATCGTTAATTTACTTTGAAAACATATAGTAAATAAAAGAAGGATTTCTGAGTTAATGATGTTGAAATATACACTCAGACCAACATTTATTCGTACACCCTTTGTTTTACTTTAACAGCTATATTAGTCAAGTCTTCACATTAAAAAAAATCTATTTGGAAAGGTCGTTCAAATTCCGTTTGAATGATGCAAAACTTTCCTTAACCCATTAAGTACCCATTGAATATTTTGAGTTTAAAAAAAAGTCAATTTTTCAATTTTTTTCCTTGATTTTTTACAAAATATATTTTGATGCAGAAAAATTCTTCAAACAATTCTAAGAGTGACTGCAAAAAAAAATTTTCAAAAATATTTTTGCTAGTACAGTCGAACTTCCCTAACTCGAATCACCATTATCCAAGAAAAAAGTTCGAGTTAGGGAGACTTCGAGTTAGAGAATTTTTTTTTTTTTTTTTAAAAGAAACTACAAATGCATTCAATCATAAATACTTTTCAAAATTCCAATTTTTCTTGTTATTTTCAACAAAAAAGGATTCCAGTTTGTTCAAGAACTGTTAATATTCTCAAAAATTGGTGTTTTCGTTCTTCTGCTGTATCCAGAAGAAGTTCCCGATTCAAATGTCATCATAATCAATATTTCATTTTTTAATATATATAATGAAAAATGTTTTTGCTGAGATACCACATTTTTTAGCAACTTTAATTTATTTGGTCTACTTTCAAATTCCTTAACTACTAATAAGTTTGAATATTTCCTTTAACATTTTTAAACATTTTAGTTTCGAACATATTTCCTATAGCAATTTCACAAGCCTAAATAATTGTTGATGCAATATTCTATCATATTACATCACCATATGTTAATGTACATCAATATTACATATCCAAACGAGTCGGTAACAAAAGCATAAAACAGAAACGAAAAAAAAATTTTAACTTTATTGGAGATTTTCCCGAAAAATTCGACTTACAGAAGCACGGGCCAATATTTTTGTTCGAGTTACGGAGAAATTCGACTTATGGAAGTTCGAGTTAGGGAAGGCGATTTGTATGAAATTTGCTCAGTAAACGCTATTGCCACTCGATTTTGTTCGAGTTAGAGAAACTTCGAGTTAGGGAAGTTCGAGTTAGGGAAGTTCGACTGTATTTTTTATAATTTTTTGAAAATCCTAAAAATGACCATTTTAACCCCTTTTTCCCACTTTTCACACAAAAAGTGCCTTTTTCGCAATTTTCAAAAAATTTTAAAAAATAGCAGCAAAAATATTTTTGCAGTCACTCTTAGAATTTTTTGAAGTGAGTGTATATTCGTAATATCCAATTCTACATTGAGTAAAATTTTGATATTCATATTTTGTTTGAAACTGATGTGAGAATCAAAAGATTTCTATCGCGTTTTTTTTTACATAATTTATGCCATAAAGTAAGGTTTTATAATTTGGATCTCATTGTTTCTACTCACCCAATCTGTGGCCAATAAATCTGAGCTCAGAGCCGATTCCAGTTGATGGCGATGCACTGTCATCGTTTGCACGACGCCCACGGCGACGTTGAGACTCTGTGAGAGTTTGTCGAAGGCTTGGAAGCAATATTGCTTATCGAATTGCAGATCCTTGTTGTAGGAGGAGGGTGTGCCCTTGATAGTCATCATAATCCCGGTCAGATTGGACGTGATCAGCCCCGAGATGCCACGTATTAATTCCAGACTATCGGGATTCCTCTTCTGTGGCATCAAACTGCTGCCACTGACAAATTCGTCGGCCAATCGGATAAAATCAAACTCCTTGGTGCTGTAGATGATCAGATCCTCGGCGAGACGGGACAGGTGCAGACTGATCATAGAACAGCAGTAGATAAAGTCCACTAAAATGAGATAATTTTTAGGATTCTTAACTAAGACTTGTGACAATCCTCGAGTTGATTAAAAACTATATGTTACAGAAGAGCGTTAGAATTCACATTATTATTATTAGATCTCAAAATTTTAATAATAATACAACAATATTACAAAATTAAAGTATTGCTAATAATGTTTTACCATAAAGGATAAGACAACTTTGCATAAAAGAAAATCGAATTATTATTATTATTATGCTTGAAAGATAGTCCAAAATAGAAACTTGATCACAATTCAAATGCAGCAAAGTTGAAAGATCGGTATTGTTTTTTTTTTTTTTTTTAAGTCTGGTTTATCAATGATTTGAGAAAGTTCTTTTTGAAACTTAAATTTTTTATAATTTTATTATCCTAATTATTTTAGTTAGGTTTTAAAAGTTTTTTTAAATTATTAAGTTGGCTGATCATAGCTCAAAATTTTCTTAATTTGATTATAATTTATCACCGTGTTGCACTTCAATTCACCGAATATTTGGACACATTTATAGTATTATTAAGCACTGATTAACAAATTTTAGGAATGATTGTTGAACAATAATTTGCATTGACTCACCCACAAAATCTCGATCTCCCACCGCGTGCATGCTGTTCCCAGTGACATTTGCGAATCCGAGACGCTCGGCCAGCCACAGTCGGTCGATGCCCAGGGGGTTCCCGGCCAGAGCGCCGCTGCCCAAGGGCAGGACATTGGAGCGATCCCGCAGCTCCCCGAGACGGAGGCAATCCTCGCGCAGGGCGAAGGCGTGGGAGAGCAGCCAGTGGGAGAACTGCACGGGCTGGGCACGCTGCAGGTGCGTGTAGCCCGGCATGAGGACGCCCAGATGCGACTCCGCCTGCTCGGCAATCGATTTGATGAGCACCCGTAGCCGGCCCAGAGTCTCACGGATGGCCTTGCGCAGCCAGAGTTTCATGTCGGTGACAACCTGATCGTTGCGACTGCGTCCGGTGTGGAGGCGTTTTCCCAACTCCCCGGTGATCTCCACGAGCAGGCGTTCATTGACCGTGTGGACATCCTCGTCGGTGGGCAGGAACTTGACGAGTCGCTCGATCCAATCGTAGCGTATCAGCTCCAGACTCTTCACCAGCTTATCGCACTCGGCGTCCTTGAGATGACCTGCCCGTTGGAGAGCCTCGGCGTAGGCCTTGCTCGCATCCAAGTCGTCCGCATAGAGCCGGGCGTCGTGGACCAAACTGTTGTTCAGCTCCATCATCGCCTCGTTGGACTTCTCGTTGAAGCGTCCGCCCCACAGTTGATATCCCTTGGATGGCTTCTGCTCCTCCTGATTTCCTTGCTGTTTGTCCGTCATTTTCTTGGCTGCGCTTCACGACGTTGTTGATTGTCAACTAAACGCCAGCTGTTCGCAGTGTTGATTTTTATAAACATTAATTGTGTACATGTGTATAAATTTATTACGGCCAGTCGCCTTATATAATCGTCTTATCTTTGGAAATTGTACGTTACTTCTCATATGATTTCATGAACTGTGCTTCGATGAGTCAAAAGCCAAAGTGCTGTGCAGTGGTTTTGAGGTTTACAATTCTTGAAATACGACAGGGAAAACTTGTATAAGAAATCTGAATAAAGATTATCTGTAAAACTTAATACAGAAAGTATGTAGTGCAATCGCTTAAAAATATGTATAAAAAAAATATAACATTTTAAAGAAATAAAATTTAAAGCTAACAGAAAAATTATAAAAACACTATAAAAATCTAAAAATATAAATCAGGGTATCGAACAGAAGCGAAAATCGTTATGAGCTTAGTTGTAATTTTGGTAATCGGTTAAGCAATTTCTTGGGATATGGGTTTCGTAACGGTTACCGGTTTTTATTTCATTGTTTCGGTTTCAAAATACTTTGGTAATGATATTGGTTTACCATATTTGTAATTTTAATATAAACCAAATTTGATTTAAAAAAAGATTTTTCTATTCAATGAGATTTAATTTCAAATTTAATATACAAATATCCGAAATTAGTCTTAAAAAGGTTGATTACACATTAACAATAAAATTTAATTAAATGATTGAATGAACGGAAACTAACCGTTATTTCGGTTTTAATAAAATAAACAGCTTTGTTTAGGTTACGGTTACCAATTTCAATCGGTTAATACCAGTTAACGGTTACGGTTTTATTTCCTGATATAAATATTTACAGCAATTTTATAATTTGACAATTTAGTAAATTTAACCATTCAATTTGATTTACACATATGAAATGTAAAAAAAATTAAAACGAAAATTAATTAGAATTTTGTCAAATTAAATTTAAATAAAATTCAGTTGCTCAATTAACTGAATTTGACCACGAAACGACACAGCAATTTGACTTTGCTTTGGCCTCTTTTTTTTATAATTTGTACTCTTGACTAAGTCTATAGGCAAACAAAAACATACAACAACGAATACAAACAGACCGCGTTATCAGCACTTTAAGTGTAGCCTCTGACGGCAACAGATTATAAAGGTTCGGATTGTGATAAGAAGTGTAGTCCGATGCTCTGCAGCTATTGAAGATCCTCAAGAAAGAGCTGGTTCAGTTCGCAGCACAGACGATGCAGAGGCAGACCCATCACGGAGTAGAAGTCGCCGTCGATGCGAGGAATCATTGCGCCGCCAAGACCTCGAATGCCATAGGCGCCCGCCTTGTCTCTACAGGGGAAGGGGACAAAGATGAGCAGGATTATGTATGGAATATAAGTGCAGCTACTCACAGTGGATCACCGCTGTCCACGTAGCTTTGGATTTGCTCCGCTGACAGTTCACCAAAGTAAACATCAGCGGTATCCGTAAATTGACGCACTCCACTTGAATGCTTGAGTACGACGCCGGTAAAGACACGATTGCGGGCACCAGATAAACTGAAAAGTGTAATCCTTAGTATGTTATTCTATTCCCTATGAGATGGCCACTCACTTGGACAGCATGCGAACTGCATCGGCGGCATCCTTCGGCTTGCCGTAGACCTCCTTGCCCAGCGTGACCATCGTGTCCGCAGCAATCACAATCAGTTTCTTGTCATCGCCATTCCCCGCGCCGCTCAAGCGGTCGAAAACCTCGTCCGCCTTGCCCATGGCGGTGGCCTCAATGAAGTCCGAGAAGTCCTTGAAGTCCGCCGGATCGAGATTCTCCTCGAACGTGGAAGGGCAGAGTTCCGCATTGAGACCCTGAATGGGATTGGAGATTAATTGAAATTTGTTTATATTTAGAAGTCCACGTAACAATTTCAATTGCAAGTATTTACCAGCATTTGCACCAGCTCCTGACGGCGCGGAGAACCGCTGGCCAGGACAATGCGGTAGTTGCTCAACAAGTGTTTGATTGGCGCCAACATAGCTCAAATCTAAACAGTGCTTAGTTAATTAATACGATAAATATTTAGGCGCGCTAAAAAAAAATCCATGTGCTGGGTAATTAGGGATGTAAGAGTACGTATTTCATAAATATCGATACATATCGCATGCCCCAAATTAGAGGTGGAGAACTATCGATAGTCGGCACCATCGATAGTCACCGATATTATAGTTTTCGATAGTGTGATAATTTGAGATTATAAAAGTTAAATTCCAAATATTAAAAAATTTTATAACCTTTTTTTTGAACTAAAATTGAAATTGGTATTTATTAAGGTACCATAAAACTTAAAATAAATAAAATTCGTTATCAACAATAATGCTATTGTAATAGCCAAAGTTCGGCGTTATAAAATTTTGGTCCAGCCCACTGAATATGCGCTCGGAGTCGACTAAAGTGGCGGGTACATATAAATGTTAAAACATTAAAATTTGTATTAGGTTTAGTCCCTCTTTACCTATTTCGACTATAGTGCGGAACTTATCCATGCCATAAAAATATATAATTACTAAACACAAAACTTACAATTTTCCGAATTGAGCGTCATAAAAAACTATCGATGGCGTCTCGATAGCGCTTGACCATCGATAGTTCTCCACCTCTACCCCAAATAGCAATGATGATTTGTCTATCGATATAATTCAGAAAGGAAAAATAGTATTTAAATACTATTTGGGATTTTGTAATTACAAAAATATATATTTAACTTGCAAAGTTTTGACATGAACACAAAATATTCACTGATGTATTTTACGCTACCACAATTGGCAACATTTTTTTAAGGTGTATTTTTTTTTTGTATTTGAGCAGCATACTAAAAATACAATCGATAACAAATCGCTTGGCCACCACAAGTTATCGGGCAACTGCAAAACAACGCGAATTCATTCGGCATAAACGCGATTCAGTTGCCGAAAAAACTTTTGTTGTGCAATTGCTAAAAAAAAAAATAATTGGGTATTAGAAAAGCGAGTGAGAATTTTTACTAAATTTTGCTATTGAGCGGTGGGAGAGTGCCAGCAGCAGCAGCTGATGCAGTGAACGTGAATACGTGAATTAAGAAGCGTGTGATTTCTTGATCAAAGCGCATAGAAACAAGAGTAAAATCAAAAATATCAAAATGAAGAAGCAGCATGAATTTCGCTAGAATACATGTGTGTGTGTGTGTTGATGGCCGCGTGTGTGTGTCTGTATTAGCTTAGTGATATTTTTAATTGTGCTTTATGCCCGTTGTCAAATTAATTCCGCTGTGGCGAACACATTTGCCGTTAGTCATTAGCAGCAGCAGCAGCGACATTTACAGCTAAGCAGAGGCTCGTGTGTCTACGTGCCCACAACAAACCAGAAAGCCAGCGTCGACGTCGACGTAGCTGTCGCTGTCCGTCCGCCAGCGAACGTCACCTTGAAGTGCCACTGGCCGCTGCCGCAGTCCGCAGTCACAAGGCGCGCACAAGTCGAAGCTGTCGTTTGTCGGTTCTCGGTTGTTGTCTCGCTTCCTCGCTGTCTCGCTTCCTTCTCCGACAGCCGCAGCAAAGTCCAACTCTGGGTCAACCGCTTCTTGGATTGCCCCGCGTTGGTGTCAAGGTTGGTGATAGAACCTTATAATACTAATTACACATTATATACATATGTTTTCGATTGATAAGCATTTTAATCGTTCAATTGCTCAGTTGCACTTTCATCAGCCATAAAGTGCAAATGTTTGTTTACTTTTGTCAGCGACTGTTCAGCCAAATTGAGAATATTGCGTAAACATTTCGCGGCGTCAATCAATGTAAATTTTGCGTGTAACGTTCAGACGAGGGCTGTTTTAAAAGTAAGCGACAACCGCTTTTATAAAGACATTTCAGAAAATTAATAATATTTGATTTTACTATATAAAATGTATTGAAATTGATTTATTTATTCTTAACTTTATTTAATTTGGAAAAAATAATTTGTAAAATCATCAATATTTTAGTGCAAAGAAATAAAATTAAAATAAATTTTATGTTTGTTGTCTTTATGAAAATATTCTTTAAAAATATAACAGTTTTTAATATAAACAAATATGACAAAAACATAATAGGCCCTAAAGTATGATAAATTGATCTTTCAGTAATAAATATAGTAGAAAAGTCATGAATAATAACACATCATATTTGTTTATTCTACTTTAATAGTTTATTTATTTTGAAATTAAAATTTATACTTTTTAAACAGCCCCTAATTAGCTTTGCAAATTGATCAGCCAAATAGGAAGTGCAAAATGTATTTATAAACAAAATGTGAACATTTTCGCAGTTTATTTATTGCGAAGCAGACGCGCCAGTAAAATAAAATAATAATGAAAACAAATGTAATTAAGCTTATGTGACTAATATTTAAAAAGTTCAGTTAAATCTGATTTAATCTAAACTAACATCATTTTCACAGTACCGTTTAAACTGTGATCCCAGGCAACAGTTGCTGAAAAACGGTGTTTGTAGTTTGCATGCAAATGCACATTTATGTGATTGTATATAAACGAAATGTAAACTAACAACTCTCTTGCTCTCCCTCTCTCTTTGTGTCTCTCCTTAGCACACACACGTACATCACGTGTTTGAGGCGACGGCAACATTGCAGCTGAATATCACGCGCTCGAACGGAACGCTCTCTGAGAATCGCTTCGCTCTCTCTCCCGTTCGTATAATCTCGCCTGCTCACCGAGACTGAGGTGGTCATGTTTTCGTCACAGCAGCTGATCAAAGCGACAGCCGCAGCGTCGGCAGGTAGCGGCGGCGTGGGCGGCGCTATAGATCTATACAAGTTCCTCAGGCAACTTAGCAGCAGCGTTGCCACACGCGGCGTGACGTCATCGGCAGCTGAAGCTACAGCTACAACTACAACTACAACTACAGCAATACCAAAGCAATCTAGTCAAGCGTCGTCGAGCGAATTCAACTTCAGCGACAGCGTCAGTCACAATTCGCCTTTGCCAGCGCACGGTTGCTGTTCGAGCGAATCGGAATCGAAATTGAAATCGGAGTCGGCGCACGACGTGAATATATCAAAGCAATTTGTACGCAATTTACTGCAGCAACGCAGCCAGGACATACAGCGATTCATTCACACACAACGCAACGTTGATAGCGCCAAATCCTCCTCGCATCATCATCAACAGCAACAACAACAACAACAGACCACAAAGTTCGCCATGTCCTCTTTGGCAGCAGAGCCTCTACAGGCTGAGATCTCCTCCAGCGATGGCAGCAACAACAGCACAGCTGCCACTGGGACCGATGGCACCTCCTGCCACGAGGCCGTCTCCAGCCCGGACAAAAAGCCCTGCTTCAATACTGGTCTCGCCGAAATTCTGCAGTTCATGGAGCTCATTGGCAACCTCAAGGTAAGCAGACACTGATTCCGAAATCAAAGAACCAAAAGAAACCAGTTTATTCAGTCTTCTTCCCACTCGTATGCGCATCGATTTTTCACCCAGTCAGCATTGAATCAACCCCAGGAGCAGCTTTTTGTTCTCTTTCTCCTCTTTTATTTTTGTTGTGATTCAGTTTGTTTCCATCGCACAGTCAACATTATTTTCGGTTGTTTATTATGGCGTGTATTATCGCGTGACTCTTAGATTAGCTTTTGTTGCTTTTTATTATTTGTTTTATTATTTGAATTGTTGAATTTGGTGGCAATGTCTACCGCAAGGTTTTTAATTTCGTTTTTGATTTTGAGGTTTCGACCGTGAAACTTTTTAGATAGCTTTCTAAAATATTGAATAAAAACAGAAAATTTTACATTTATATAACAAAATATGGCTTAGCCTTGAAAAATATCGCAAATCAGTTGACGCAATTTTGTTAAATGGTAAACAATATATAAAAACAGAATGTGTTATATTTTGCAGTATTTTGCACCAAAGTTTGCTAGATGGAATGATCTCACTATATAAAGTATAAACAATTTTTAAAAAATTCCCAGTTAATTCTTTCAATATATTCGCTTAAAAATAGGAGTACATTTATTTTATATAATTTCCCTCAATTGTCCTCAAAAGTTACTGCAAATGTTATGAGCAATATTCATCTTGAACTGAATTTTAAAAACAAAAACAAAGCAAATTTCGTATTATTTTGTTTTTATTTTAATTTTCTGTTGACTTTTTGACTTTTGTTTGTACCCAGAAAATTTATTTATGTTTTTTTTTGGTTCTCGCAAAAACAACATTGTATAATACTTGAGAAATCGATGTTCTCTCTCTAAAAGTATTTTGTATAGTCGCTTGCCAAAAATATATGCATTATAGTAGATACGTGTGTAGATATAAGCAGAAAGTGGTTTGTTTTTCTTTTGTTTCTTTTGTCTAAGTATTTCTGATTTCTGTTCGGGGGTTTCCCTTCTAGCAGCTGTTGCTAATGGTTCTCTTTTTGTGGGAGAGTGCCACACGCCTAGGTAGAAAGTCTTCCCGCCCGTGCACCTCACGTGTCTTCTTCCCTCTGCTATCTAATCAACATAATTGATAATTTCAATATGACAAATGACGTTGGGCGAAATTGAAGTAGCTAAATTGTAGTCGCATTTCGTTATCGAATAAGTTGCTTGTAATTTGAGCAGAAATCGATTTTGAAATTGACATTTCGCTCAATCGAACTTTGAGCTCAGTTTCCAATTGCATAAGCGCATCGATTTAAACCGGATGCGATAAAATGAAAGCGCAACAAGGCAAAGTTCCAAATGGCTCACGTGAGCACAAACAAATCATATATTTTTTTAAAGTATTTTCACTCGGAATTATTCAGAAATAACGGATACAAGCAAAAGTTCTCTGACGTACAACAGTGTTTGACAGAAATATTTGCAAGGCAATTTGGCAAAATGCTAGAAATATTTTTACGCATTATATTATATGTCGTAAAAATATTCAGAGCGTAAAGAGAAAAAGAAAAGAAAACTGAATGAAAATATCTTGTGACTTTGATCTTGGCCTTCAAAATATAGACGATCCCCTTAAGGGTGAAGGGCATTAGGTTACTGTGTCGCTGCTATTCATGTACTCCCTATAGAACAACCAAAACAGACCCAACAAAAACATTTTGTTATTCAATACTCTACTTGTTTTCGTAGCAAGAAATCAAAATAGTGTAATGTGAGCTGCTGAGAAAACAGAAAAGCGCTCGATTGTGCTAAATAAGATTTGGCTGGGGGAAAGAATCGTTAGACATTATGTGGACTGTTTGTTAAATATGAGAATTATTAATTTTTAAATGGGTTTAAACTTTAAAGTTGAAAAACAGTTTGATTATTTTCTCTAATCAACACTTAGTTTTCTATCAATCTATATACGTATGCCACTATCTAGTTATCTACATATATATTATTCTTTTCTGTTTCATTAATGTACATATCACTGGGTTTTCCGTTAAAGCTATAGCAGCTGTTTAACATTTGTGTTGACTTTCTGCCGAATAAATTGTGTGTTCATTACAAATATTAGCTTATCAAACTCTTATCGCTCTTACTATTAACCATCTCTCTCTAAGCTGTATCGTATAATAATCGTAGAGAACATATTGTAATTATTGTATTTCATCAGACATCGCGGTTAATTAGAGTAGATTCATTAATTCATGTAGGTCATGTTATAACTAAGGATGACTATCATCATCTCAATTATTAATATATACGCATATTCATGTTACTGGAATATTCGACTGTGATAAGAACGCGCTGTGATAAACCCACAATTGCCAAGCATTACGTGACTTGCACTAACTAAATCCCCCAATTAAAGATATCTTATCAACTGCGACAGATAAAAGTCAAAGCTGTGCACATTTCTCTTATATGCAAATTCCTCTCACCTATATGATTATTTACATACTATGTAACACAAGAATTTAATTAAATCAAATTACGTGGTCCGAGGACCGGACGGTAAAAGATTGGCAATAACTTCTTTAGCTTGTTTACCGCTTGGGTCTATAAATAAACAGTTTATTGATCAAATAGCAACAGCCTACACCCTTGTCGGGAGGCTTAGGCTGAAGGCCTGAGCCGAAAGCGGAGAAAGGGGGGCGGCCTTGGTGACGATGTCGCCGACAATGTCGTCAATGTTGTTCCTCTTTCTTATTTCTTTTTAATTATACAAAGTGGCCGCGCTATGCAAACCAGAAACTAGTGCGTGACAGGATCGTAAAGCGTCACAATAAACATATCTAATAAAGTCTAAAAAACTATGGATGTTCTGGATTTTATTTCAAAGAGATTCTTATGGGTTATAAAGATAAAATTCAGGTCTGTTTAGTAAAACTTCTCTTAGAAATCTCTTAGCTAGAATTTCGCCTATAATCCGCATCAAATTTAAGAATGTAATTTTTGGAAAATTGTATATATTTTATTCACTTTCTATTCACGAACTATTCAAACTTACAACTCTCATAACTTAACTTAACTTAACACAAATATGATTTAATACAAAAAAAATCCTCCTGCTTCTTACAGCACACCAAACGCACTGGCTGGGTTCTGCGGGACGTCAACGACTGTGAGTCCATCTCGGGACACATGTATCGGATGAGCATGCTCACCTTTTTGCTGGACGGCAGTGAGGGGCTGAATCAGATACGTTGCATGGAGCTGGCGTTGGTGCATGACTTGGCAGAGAGTCTAGTGGGAGACATCACACCCTTTTGCGGAGTGTCCAAGGATGAGAAACGGGCCATGGAGCTGAAGGCCATGGAGGACATTTGCAAACTAATTGAGCCCCGTGGCAAGCGCATCATGGAGCTGTTCGAGGTAAAATGCCGCGTCTACTTGTTGTCAATATTCCAAGCTAATGTCGAATTGTTGTCTTTACAGGAATACGAAAACGCGCAGAGTGCAGAGTCAAGGTTTGTCAAGGATTTGGATCGATTGGATATGGTTATGCAGGCGTTTGAGTATG
Organism: Drosophila suboccidentalis; assembly: GCA_037043435.1. NCBI lineage: Eukaryota > Metazoa > Arthropoda > Insecta > Diptera > Drosophilidae > Drosophila > Drosophila suboccidentalis. The sequence continues at coordinate 60,143 of JBAMBK010002490.1, read as the reverse complement.
AGAAACGCGACAATTGCCTACTAAAGCACCAGGAGTTCTTTGACTCCACTGAAGGCAAATTCAATCATCCGTTTGTGAAGAAACTGGTCAACGAGATCTACGAACAACGCGACTTGTTGGCCAAGGCCAAGGGAGCTACGCCGCCGCCGGCCATTGTAGTGCCTCGCATGGAACTCTCGACGCCCACGAATCTAACCAATGGGCATGGCAGTTCAAGTTGAGCATAGAATGGATTACCTTTGGGCATTGTAACTGTTTTAAGTTTTGAGATTTAAGTTAGCACACATACACACGGATACACTTTCATACACACACACACACACAAGCACCTAACTTTAAGCGAATCCAACTAACAAAAGATTGTTAAGCCTACCTCGACACGCTCACAGTTAGAATTTATATTTATCATTTTAATTTATTAAAAAACTTTCTTATTGTTTAGCTTAACTAATTGACACGGCAATCTGTGCCATCATTTGTTAAACACTTTCCCTTTAGTTCAATTCTATTTGATTAAGCGTTAAAGTCCTAGCTAATTACATGATTCAATATACATGTGACACAATTGTACATAAACCTAAACAGAAATTGTAGCTAATTGTAAAAGTATTGCAAAATATTTTAAATGTTGTTAGGTGACAAATTGTATGGCAAATCAGCAAACAAAATATGAAAATAGCAAACTGTGTATGTCATTACTTAATTTTCTAAATGGAAAATCAAATCAAAATTATTGATTTTCATAGCTCACGCAACTCAAATAATTTCTTCCTTCAAATTTTATTATCGTGAACAAAATGTCGTACTTTAAAATTATAAAAGAAATTAGACAAAAAAATATAATAACTAAAGTCATGATACAATAGTGACTAAAAGACAAAACAATATTGTATTTTCTTTCATCAATTGAAGATAGTTTTTGTTGTCGGGTGGAGTTTCTGGTGTGTGTTTACTATAAGTTTTAAGTCAATGAATCACAAATTTTAAGTAACATTTAAACAATCTAGAAATGATTTAACACCTTTTGCATGCGTTGTTTGCGCTAAAAATGTAAATCTTGCATTTTTTCAACACAATTTCCATTTGATAGAATTATCCTATTGAAAAAAAAACATCGGAACATTTTTGAAATTATTTAAACTCCTTAAAAAAAGCTATCTAATATTTTATCAATGTAACTTATATTTATTTTATTAAATAATCTTGAATGAAATCTTGAAACAGATTACTTTTGGAAATAACATTCTCACTTAAGGCGGTCTTCTCATTCAAAACCCGTTTTTTGGACCCTTTTTAAAAAAATTGAAACTTTTTTTATTTATTGTATAACAAAAGGTTCAAAGTAAACAAAAAAATTTTTTTTGCCTCGATACGAGGGCTGTTTAAAAAGTAATGAGACTTCAAAGTTGGGGGTTAAAAAAAAAAGGTGTCACGGCGGAAACTATTCCGGGTCTCCGGAGCGTCGGAAATGAAAAAAAAACGGGGTTATAATCAGTATAGATGTAATTCTCGGGTGATAGTAGAGAATAATTTTGTGATTTTTTTTGACAAAATGGCGGCCATTCAAAAAAAAATTTCAATTTCGGGCTTTTTTTTTGTAGTTTAGTGTAAAAAAAAAATAGTAAAAAATTTTTTAAAATTATTGTCTACTATCACCCGAGAATGGTGACAATTCTGCGTGGATTCCACTTTGTTTCATGAAAATCGGTTCAGTTGAACTGGAGATATCATTGCCGCCAGTTCGAAAAACGTGGTTTCGAGAAAAACGCGTCTAAAGTTTTGACTCCCCTTGCATTTACATTAACATTGCTGGACAAAAAAGGCCATAACTCCTAAAGTATTTCGAATTTCTAAAAATTTAGGGGCATATTCACAACTACCCAAGCTATAAATAAATGCAAAAAAAAAAAGTCGAAAAAAAAAGTTGCTCAATGAGAAGACCGCCTTAAAGTGCTCATCTTATTTAAGCCCAATTTACACGGTCGGTTTCCGACCGACACTTTTTGACCGATGGAAAATGTTGCCATTCAACAAGCACCAAAAAATACCAAAAAATGTCATTCTCACATGTAAAGTTTGCTTCGATGACAAACCGACGCTTTAAAATTTTGCGTGTTCACACGAGACCGACGATTTATTAACGTAAAGTGTCGGTCGGAAACCGATCGTGTAAATTGGGCTTTAATACCAATGTCTATAAAGTTAATTTAAAGAAAACTTTTTCATAGCTTTCCTTTATTTCCTTCATTTCAGTATTCTTAATAAAAATCCATTCTTTAATTGCTCGCAAAAATAAACGTTTATTCAAATATAAAAACCCAAAAATAGGATACAAGCACAATTTAAAATACTCCGATGCCAATCAACGATGTTGTGAGCTATATTTGTCATGTACTCTGCAAAAGTAAAAGAAAAATAGTATTTAAATTGTATAGTGAATAAAGTAATTAGTAAATACGTAAATTAAAATATTCGCAACAACTAGAATCAAAATTGCACATCTAAAATTTTTGTGTTTTGCTCAAATTACAGTTAAAATTTCTCATAAAGTTAATATCACAATTTTATTTTATTTAAATAAAAGTTGTAATTGACGGATTTTATGAATAGCTATCAACAAATCTTATTTTCTGGAGAATGTTGACTTTAGTTATATATTTAGAAGTTTGATATTTTAACGCACCTTCTATGACAATAAATTGATTGTCCCGCGTCGACGTTTGATGTGAGTGTTGAACATGCTTTTTGGCCTTATCTAAAAGTAGAATTAAATTTAGTGAGTTGAATTAAATGCATGCAAACTCCACCTACGATGTAATGTAATACTGCGTTCGGTCTCTCCGATTGCGTTCTTGGCGATGCATTTATACTCCCCAAAGTCCCGTTTGGTCACCGGTCGCAGCGTTAGGCGCATGACAATGCGATGCACGTGATCCACGACCATGGACTCATAGGTACCGCCCTGTAGGAGATCCTTGTCCTTCAACCAGAAGTTAACCGATGCTGGCTGCGACTCGCTAATGCATTCCAGCGTCAGTTTCTGTCCCAATCCCACGTAAATGGTATCGTAGCGTGTCCAGATGGTGGGTGCAACTGCACATGGAGTTAATAAGGAGGTAATTCTCTAAGGATATATCTTTCCAATCCTAGTTAACTCACAATTTACAACTAACATGACACGCTTGCTAACCGTTGGTGGCACTCCATTGGACGCAATGCAGAGATAGGCACCCATGTGGACTCGCTGCAGCTGCCACAGCGTCAGGTTCTGTCCCTCCAAGCTGTACACCTCGCGCTCCTCCTGCTCCCCCTCGGCCATCGCCCAGATCGGCGCGTTTTCCTCTCGTCGCCAGGTGATTGTGGGCAACGGCACACCTGTCGCACTGCAGGTGAGCGTCACATTCTCCCCACTGGCACGCACCACATCCTGGCTCGTCTGGTAGTCCACAATGTCCGGCGGCACCACCACATCGAGGTAACCCATTTGGCTCTTCATGGGATCCGTGTTTATTTGGCACATATACCTATGATTTAATATCATTTTATCGTAAGAGCATAATTGTATTTAATATTAAAAAAAGTTTGTTGATGATTAAAGATTAACCCTCTACTGCATGAACATAGATCCAATAAGGAAAACACATAATTTTATGCATATATGTGTTTATTAGGCATATTATAATATATATTTGGACAAATTTTTTTTTTTGGGTATATAGTTTAGGAAAAAATAAATGAAGAACCATAAATTTTTTCGCCGATTTTTGCAAGAATTAGTATATATAATGCCTACCTTACAGTCAAATTATATTTTTTTATGAAAGAAAACTTTATTTTCTTTTGGAAAAAATTATTCTTCAACAAAAGAAATGTTTTTTTTTGGAAGATATAAATTTAATTCGAAATTCAGCAAAATTCACTTTCAAATTCACGCGAGACGCTTGAACAAAACTCATAGAAACACGAAGTGAAGCAACTCAAAATTTTTTTTCATATTTTATTCCAATAGAAAATAGTGCAAAGAGAATGACCAATAACAATCGACTTCGCTTAAGTACCGTTTTAACTAAAAGAAATTTCATTAAAAATTGAAAGCCATATATGGCTCTGTATGCGGTAGAGGGTTAATACTGATAGATTAGTTTTTGTCAGACCAAAAACGTTGGTATTAAAAACTCGGAAATGCCAAAAATATTACAAAAAAGTCGAAAGATGGCTTCAGCATTCCAAATAATAAATGTAATAAATTTATTTCGTATCTTTAATTTTGTTCTTATACATTTTTCTAGGGTCTGCAAGTAATGAATTTTCGTTTTTTTTTAATCAAAAAATCATTTACTTATAATAACTTTGAGACAGCGAGAAATTTACTAATTTTTTTTTTTATATGGATTTTTATTATGGTTTGTCTTGGCTTACTGACTAGGAATATATGTAATTAATCTTTATTGACTTGAGTTTTATTTTGAGATTAAAACTCATGAAATAATGATTATTCTTTAAGTTTTAATTTTCTGCTAAAAAAAAAAATGATAATTGGTTGAGTAGTAAAGTTTTACTCAAAATTAATAATTATTTTGTGAACAAATCTATAAACATTTGTTTAAGGGTTCGTATTATATCGTCGAAATTAAAGTAAATTTTTTTCGAAAATGGCTTAGACTTTGGAATCCATTTATTTAAAAAAACGAGTTCAATATTTACAGCAAATTTAAAATATTTTTAAATTGTTAATACGAGTATTGCTTAAAATATTGAAAAGAAGTTAAGAATTTGGCAAAAATCTTTAAGTGAACGAAAGCAAAACTATTTAAAGTAATACACAACTTAATATTTTTAAAAATACATACTATATTCATTTTTTTTTAAATATGAAGAACTTTTAAATTTTTGAAATTTTACCCACCAGCCGCGGTCCGATTCGTGAACATCGCGAATGCGCAGCTGCCAAATGCGATGTTCCGTGTGGGAGATGCCAATGCGATGATTCTTGGTAATGACATGGTTCTGAATGCTTAAGATGGTCTGGGTGTCGACCCTCAGCCAGGCCACCTTGTAGCTAACCAGATCATGGACAGTGCACGTGAGGAGCGCATCGCGTCCCACAGGCACAGTTACATTGTTGATGGGGCCACTGAATTTCGGATCCGCTGCAAATGGAATGACAAGGATAGTATTCAAGTGGTTGACATTTACGACTCAACTCGTTAGGGTGTTCAATGACGCACACCTTGTAAATGTCTATGTTAAGCTTAAGGGGTTGTTTATGAGCCGTGTAAATGTTAAAATTTGGCATTTGGCATATTTCTTAATAAATGTTGAAAGATAAAAAAATAATAAAATTCTTAAGTATTGTTAAGGAGAAAGGGAACTTCAAGACTGTTAATTCTATTTTATAAAAAATGCACAATTAATTAAATGCAAGCATTGAAAATATTATGATATATTCCTTTTAATAAACAATTTGTTAGTAAACAAAATTATAATTCACAGCAATTTAATCGATTTAATAATTAATTCTATTTTAATATATCCTATTTTTATTAATAAAATTAATTAATTCTGCTTCTGGGATTAAAATTAGGTTTACAAATGGGTTTTTTCCGCCTTCGTCTGTCATTTCTAATCCACAATTATGTGCGATAATTATTTTGTACATTTGTGTGTCTGCAAAATGTCAACGGCCCAAACGATAAATGTTTTTAATTTTTCCAGATGCCCAACGTGCTACGCAAAGATGTTTTCGTGTCTATTTTTTTTTGTAGGATATTTTCACGCTCATAAATTTTATTATAAAAACATTATGCGTACTTAGCAGCAAATAATCCAACAATTAGTTAAATTAGCTGCTTTTTGGGGGTGACCCAAGCAGACCGCATCTAAAAGTCTACAAATGCTGAGCTGCTCATAAATTGGTGTGGACTTAGGGGATAGGAATAAGACTACTTATGTCTGTGACATTTCCAAAATTTTAAGAGCAGAGTTAGAAATTGCAAGATAAGCAAGTTTGGGATTGAATTTCATTCAACTGAGTAGTAGTATTATCTTAGAATTTTCTCATGAAATTAAGTGACTTTTCCATATTAAGTTTTTCGCAAACAAAAAAAATTAAAACAAATATAAACAAATATCTAATAATTTATTTAAATACTGACAGCCAGTCTAAGTTAAACTAATGATCACTTAAATTGAGTTAAGCCCAAAGACATGAATGAATGCACTCAATTTACATTGAATTCCTGTGAATATATTTTTTAATTTAACCGCCAACTTTATGCAACTTCAGCGTCCACATTTGAGGCTAACTGATAATTGTAGGGTCGTCGCATTCAACTCGTTACCAAGGCCCCCAAAACATTGGCGTCAACTTGCCGGCCCAAACGGTAAACCATCACGCCCACAAAATGCGAACCGTAAAAAATCACATCACATGCCTAACAAGTAGCATGATTTTGTGGCTCGCTGACGCCCCACACACAGCAAATACCTAAATTACAATTATGACCAAATAATAACCCAAAAAAGTGCAAAAAAATAGACCCTAGAGGAGAGATTGAGGGTTCCAAGGGGAGAACGGAGAGACACGTAAGATTCTCCAGTCAGTACCTAGAAAAATGTAAAAAGGCGGCAAATGTGCGCTCTACCTTTTTATTTACCCATTTTGCCCTCTGATTGCCATTGGGCGTGTATGTGTGTGTGTGTGTTGAGGGCAACTAGCTTCATGGGAGCCTTTGCCATGCTATATAGCCTATAATTTGCGATTATGTTTGGGGTTCGAGAAAAACGTCGCTCGTTTCGTCCCAATTGTTGAACTGTTGGCCAAAGACGCCATTGTTTAGGCCGCTTTGGTTGCTGTTGTTATTGCAATTTGGCTATTGCATGTTTGCATATTGAAACATTCCAACGTCTAAACAGTTTTTACCATATGAACTCGTATAATAATAGTATACGTACTTGTATACGAGTATGTTTGTACATACATACCATACATAGTATGTCTGCAAAGTTTGGGGGCTAACTTTATGGCTAGAGGTTGCTTGATTACTAAATGTTTTGTTGTTTTGGCTTTTAGCCCAACGAATAAAACTAAACAGAAAGGAAAATAGGAAATACTTGCAATAAACAAACATGTACATATATTTATGTAAATTACAGAGATTAAGTTTTCATTAAGTTTATTATCAATATAACAATTAAAAAAATAAAAGGTACGATGCATAATTCTTGTAAGTCTTTAAAGATCTAATGTATATATCCATTTGCTGTTTATAATAAATCTTATAAAAATACCTCTTTACTAGTTTAGTGACGAACAAATTGTCATTCCTTAAAATTTCTGATATCCAATTTTGTGACGAATAATATTAAGCTTTACATATAAATTATTTTAAAAACAATTGTTGACCCTGTGTCATATATCAAAAAACGCGAAATTTTACACACTACAACATATTGAAAATTAAAAAAAAATTGTTAGTGGTGTTTTCTCAAAAGTCGCCAAAATGTGGGAAAAAATACCTTATTTCACCTGTAGCTTTTTACCTTTGTACTCTAGAAAAAAGTTAAAAGGTGTGCCTAATAGCCCTTCAAAACACCTTTTCTGTTCATGTCTGTAGCTTCTATCGTTCGGATACTGTGGGGGTTTCAATTCTAGCGGGTTTTTAGCGATTTCCCGCTAAACTAGCCCTTTTTTAAAAAAGTCGTAGAACAAAAGTTTCTAGATTTTTGATCGGGAACAAGTCCTTATTTACCCTTTTAAGCCATATCAACGATTTGATACAAACAAACACAAATTTTCACAGCAAATTTTCATTCTTCCTGTATATATTGCTATGCTAGTCGCCTTTCGCACCCTTCGTGCTGCTTTCGTCACTAGCGCGGACTGCCGTCCGCAGTGATTGAACTCAAATATTACTTGCAATCTAATGTGCTTTAATATTTTATTATATTTACTTCGGTCAATTTTTGTTACATAATAGAAAACAGTATTTAGAAATATTACATTAAGTAATATTTATTTTTTTATTAAAATATCAGAATTTCTTGAACATTTGGTTATACACTTTACATAAACATGGAATGCGTCATGACAGTTTTCTGTTTTCGTTTTCAATATAAATTTCGATGATTTACAAGTACAACTTGAAGTATGTATGACTTATCAAAGGCAACAACAGTCACCGCAGGTGGCCAGTGGCCCGTTTGGGTTTGAGTTTGAGTTTGCATTCAGCCTGCATGACTCTCTCTCACACCGTTGAACTTGAAACGGAAAGTGAATGTCCTGTCTGTTAGACACTCCAACTGTCTGCCATTTGGCAAATGCAAGCGAGGAGGAAATCGCACAGCGAAATATGTCAGCACGCAATGTCTGCCAAAAGCACTGCAGTCGCTCCTCCCACTGCCATCACCCAGTCCTACCTCAACAACAACAACAAAATTACAATAACAAAAAGTGAAATGGAACAACAAAATTTGAAGCTAAAAGAAAAACACCATAGTGCCATAGGAAGTGAATAAAAAAATGTCGCTTTTCCCGCTTTGTTTGTCTGTGTCTGTATGGGGATTCCCCTTCTCTACTAACATCAGTTGTCTGTCCCTTTCTTATCGTGCGTCGGGCGACGAGCCTGCCAATATTCTGTGTTTATTTGAATTTCTAGTTTTTGACACATTGATTTAAGCAACAATCTTTGATATTTTTTATCAATATTTGCTGCCAAACCTGCTAAGAAAATTGCATTGTTTTTACTACTTATTTATACTGTCTCTTGGTGCTTCAAAAGGGGATGGGAATTTTGATCAGGGTTGCAGCAACCCCAACAAACGGAAGTTGCTCCTCGTTTCTGTTTTGCCTCTTCCTCTCTTTTGCGATATGTTCGCCAGAGTTTATTCACTTAGGAAACCGTTGGACTTCCGCTTGTTAGTAGAGCCCCTTGTACTGGGTTTTTGTTTTTGAAAATGTTTTGGCTGGTTGTTAGCATTTTTGGTAGTTATTTTGCACGTTAAACGAATTCAATTAGCTGAACACCTCAAACTTCCATGGACAAAATTATTTATGTTTGTGGCTTATTTATCTATATGTACAGTGTACATGTTTTCTTAGATAGTAACTTTAAGGTAATTTTGAGTAGAGTGAAGTTTTGAAAGCTAAAAGCTTTTTTATTTTTTTTTATTTATACTTATATATTAAGGATTAAATGGTAAAGTAATAATATAAAAATAAATAAAATAAAACAAAATTCAACTTAAGTCCCAAGTGTAACTCAATAATCGCATAAAAAATGTTATTGTTTTATTCAAATACCAAATATACCCCCATCCATGGTTAGATATATATACACATAATTATATTTTTAATATCATGTAGTAAATATCTGTGAAAACAGAAGTTCTAAAAAATATCAACTTGAGTCTACAGACAATTATATCAGTATATTGTCATGTCTTATATAAAAATATTGTAATATCTTAACATTATTAATTACTTAAGTTGAAAAAATGTTCGATAAAAATAACTATTGTTTTAATTTTATTACTTATAAGTAGTTATTAATTTGAATTCATGTTGTTCAAGTAATAAATTTCTTTAGGAAATATTTTACAACAACTCAAAAATATTATATTGTTGTTAAGCATTTTCAGCATTCTTTTTTTTAGACTTAAAAAAATCCTAGTGAGAACAGATGAAAAATAAAAAAGAGTTTTAAAATGAATATTTTCTGTGCAAATTGTTTTCAATTGGGTATACAAATATTTATTATAAATGATTATTTATTACATTATTTCAATACAATTAAGTATTTGACACTATAACTTACAGTTGTTCAATTCTGAGAAAGTTGCGATGCCCAGAAAGACAAATTGTAATATTAACAAAACATGAAAGAAGCAGTTTCTCATATTCCACGCTGGCTTTCACATTAACCAAAACTGCAAACTGAAGTGCAAAGTGTAAAATAAACTTTCTTTCTTTTTCGACACTTTCACTGCCAAATGGCCAAAGAATTTCCGTCGCACTAACGTGGATTTATTTTTTCCGCTTTTCGCAAAAAGTTTTCCTTTCCGATTGCCACGTCGACGACGTCTGCACACAATTGGAACTGGCCGCGAACTGCGAACTGCGAAGCGCCGCTGATAATCAAGTGTCAAAATTCATATTCAAAATTCAAATGTTGCCAGGCGCTGACTCCGAGTCCGACACTGCCACTGACTCTGATTCTGCCACTGGCGCTGCGCATGTGTCTTGCGGGCTGCCAACTGCTGCCTCAGGCTGTTGTTGTTGTTCTTGTTGTTGTTGTTGTTGGGGGGCAAGTGGGGGAGGGGATGTGGCGTGCATTTGCCGCTGGGCAGTCGCCAAGGTGCCTGTGCCGGCTGTTGCTACTGCTACTTCTACTGCTGCTGGGAATGAAATAGTAAATGTTTCATTCATAAAGTGCAGAGCGTAACATTTTCATATGCACGTGTCGCGCTCTATTCCGCACTACACACTCGTCTATATGCGTGTAGTTGTTGCTATTGTTACACCCGTACCCCTTTAAGGTAAAAAGACAGCAGTCATGACTACGGTGTGCCATGAAAAATATGTAAGCATTATATTATTCTTTTGAAAAAGCGCAATAATAAAAACTCTTCAAAGCATTTTAAAATTTTAAAAGATTTATTGATTAATTTGTTTGTTTTTATATATTTATTAAAAGGTTCTTTGAATAAACAAAATTTTGGGAATTTTAAAGTTTTCAAAATCAAATTTTAAAATAGTTGGTTTTAAATTCAATTTTAAAATCTACTTTAAAGTCACCTTAACTTACTCATTATATTTCTTGAATCAATTGCTTTCACCAAGAGCTTTTTTTGTTTTACCTTGCTGTTTTATAGGCTTTTATCATTGTACCCAAAGAGTTTAAGTAATAACTACAAATTGCAACAAATGATTGGAATGCTTATAAGGAAAAAGGCTTCGGTAGTCAGTTTCATTCTATTCTGTATTCCATATTTTTCCTTAATATACTTTTTGAGTACGCGTATATTATAGTCGACTTCTCGACATCAAACTTCTTTGTTGTTCTTGCAAATTCTGATTGAGTTTTAAGCGAGTTGCCAGCGTTTATTTGCCACCTGATAACTATCTGCTTGCAACCGCTTTGGCAACTCTCCCTTTCGGTGAGTCCCAATCGCTGTGTAATTAAGACCGAATTCCCAAACAAATTTGAGTTGAGGTTTTCTTCATATCTTTTGTTTACGCATTGCTTTTACTTTTTGTGCCACACATGCAGTTTTCTCCTTTAGCGTGTGTGTCCTGTCAGCGCCCCTAAGTATGCTTTATTATTTGCGCACAATTAGCGCTTTTCAATACGAATCAAGTCTAATTGTTGTTACTCGACTTATGCTTTTGTTGCATTAAGAAAGTTCATATCAGCATTCGGTTGAAAAGTGTTGAGCTTATGTTATTTAATACAGTTTTAATGAAAATCTCATTAAACTTTTGGGTTTTTAAAAATTGTATGTACAAATATTTTTTAGGAAACAGAAAATCGAATTGCTTTTTTGATTGTTGTCCTTTTCCTATTCCTTTCGAGAGATTCCTGACCTTACTAATTCTAATACTCTTACCACATATAAGAACTCTTAATACTTTTTTATCTGATTGGTTTTTTTTGGGTTTTCCCCAATCCATGCAACAAATGTTGGATCATTTAACATTTTTTTAAATACCCCAACGTTTTTAATTTTTTTTTTTTTACTTTTACTTTTATGTTATTTCTTTTTATTTTCTTTTTTAAAAGTACTTTTGGTAAACTGCACATAGTTGACATAAATTAAAAGCTTTGTAAAATAATTTTATGATTAACGTTTTGAACACACTCTATATTAATTTGATTTTCCTAACTATTAATAACTAAGAGTGCAATCTGTGATTATTTTAATATTACAATAACTAACAATAGTCTTAATAGTCTTTATTTAACTCAATTTTCAGTTACAAAAAATTGAACCTTAGAGAAATAGTGTTCATTAAAAATAATACAATGATCTTTTACAGTAATTGTATTCAACTGTTTTTAATAAGTGGTTTCATTAATATAAACTATTCTAATAATTGAGACTGCTTGTATTCTGCTGTTAGAAGAGGTGAATATTCTTTAGTTCGTACAATTACCAAGCAGTTGAAAAGCTTTTCTCCTCAAATGCTTGTGGAAAGCGATTCGTGTTTTCCAAGACTTTAACACTTTTAAGCTTTTTCGAACAGCAAGTTTTGTCGATAACAACCGTTAGCTTTTCAAAATTTTTGTTAAATTTAGATAATATTAAAATAATATATTTATTTATTATTTTATTTTTTTATTTATTTATTTATTTATTTTATTATTATTATTTATATTTACATGGTATTCATATTATTATATTTATGGTAAAATTTTTAAATTGAAACGATGATTTTATTTAATTCTTAGACTTTGCTATTTATTCAATAAGATTGAATAAAATGCCCAATTTTAAATTGGTAAATCATACCAATCGACATTGGCATGCATTTTTATTTTTTAATTTGGTTAGTTTGCTCAGATTGTATTTGTAAAACTTTTAGCTTTTAAGTCTTTCTATTATAGTTCAACAATTCATTTTAAATCTATAATTTGTATCACGAATGTATGCTTTAGTTAAACAATTTAAATGTTAAAGATTGTCCAATTGAATTGAACACGCGTAATATGAGGGCTGAAGTCATTTAAGCATGCACGATAATTGTATTTAATTGTATTAGATATTAAAAGCATACAGATATATGTTTGTGAAAAATTAATACAATTACATGATGTTTAACTATAAAAACAGAAAACATTTAATTAAATCAACGCAAAATTCATTAGATATTCATGTCAAATGAGTATCGCACACAAGCAGGCACTTGTAATAAGTATGAATGGTGGTGTTGTTGTTGCTGTTTTTATTTGCACAACATCAACAATAGCAGCAACAACTAAGTACAATACAATAAACATTAATACTTAAACATAGACAAATAAACATAAACATTTATGTCAATAAAATGAACTGATGCTTGACCCGGTCGGTCAGATAAAGCGGTCGTCTGGCTCAAATGAAACGGCTAACACACACACACACACATATATACACATTTGCGAAACGTGCCAAAATGTCTAGCTACATTTTAGTTAATTGCCAGCCTAAGTTCAGGCTCTGTACGTGGTGTAGATGTGTCCTTTGCAACGTCTTTGTCGAACGCTGTCAAGCGTCTAAATATTTTTAGTCAAAGGCTGCATCCGCACGCACGAATGCCCAGATCTGGCATCCCTTCAACTTGTCCGTCCCCATCTCCATTTCCATCTCCATTTCGATGTCCATCTCCATCTCCTTGTCCATGTCTATAACCCAAAGTCAGCATCAGGTGTTGACCGACTACAGTTCGATTTGCACACTCTGCCTGGTAATTGTTGGTGTAAATGCTCAATGGCCAACTATAGTTGCTAGTTTTTGGGCCTAATTGAGTTTGCATATGGTTTGCTTTGTACAATTAGATTAACAGCTCGAAATTTTGAGCCTTCATTTAAACTAAATTGTATATTTGTAGTAGATACTTCTATTTACACTCATCTCTCTGTTGAATCTTAAAAGTGGCCTTCCAGGAAAAGTTTGAAAATAATATTATATTTGTAAAGTATTACTTGACAAAACAAAAGCAAGAATATGCAAACATTTTTAAATAAACAGAATAAATCTTTTAATAAATAACATCTTTTTGGAGATTTTCTGTTACTTTGTTAATCAATAAGTAATAAATATGTTTTGTATATATTTTTAAAATAAATGAATAAAAATGTACTACTAAATATAAATAAGTGTTTTTTATTTAAATTTGTAGTTTCATTAACACAAATAATCTTAATTATATTCTGTTCAGAAAAAAGCGTTAAACTGGGTAAAAGTTTTCTGGCGTTGCGCTTTTAGCAATTTCTCTCTTTGTTTTGGTCTACTTTGTTGGCCATGTTGCTAAGCAATTGTAAATGAATGCATTAAAAAATAAATTTAAATTAATTTGTTACATTGTCTGTTGCACAAAACGCAAATAGTTTGCGGTTACTTAGTCGAACTAACTCGGACAGTCGGACACGCACAGCCACATATGTATATGTATGAGCACATACAAACATACATATGTATATGCGAGGACTCATTTAAATATTCTTTTAATGAGTTAAATGTAAATGGCAAATGAACATTGTTGCACTCAATGACTAGCGCCAATTTGTATTATTCAATTGATTTAACTTTTGTTGCGTAGCCTTGAAATAACTTTAATATCCGCTCGAAAAAATTATAAGGGTCAAGCTTATTTAATTATGTATGTATATAAAAGCTTTTATATTTTTATTTGCGATCGAAACTCAATATGCGTAAATGTTTCAGGAGCATAAATATATTATTTTGGCTATTTTACTTTTCTTATTTATATTCATTAGTCAATAATATATGTTTTATGTTAAGTTCGTATAGAATATTAGTTTATTACTTAAAATAATTATAAAATATCATTCTGATTGTTTATTATAATTAAGACCTTTACTTTACTATTATCGTTTGTACTTTTACTTATTGTAGGTCTTTACTTTTGCTTTAACAGCAAATATGTATTTAGGGAAAATTTTAAATGTTTCTCATGAAGATTTTCAATATGTGTTGCAAATGTATTGAAAGGCACAAACACACATAAACACTCATGCAGATGTAGTTTCAATAAATATTGAAATACTTATAAATCTAGGCAAATAATTCATAATGCTGCTGCCACTGTTGCTGCTGTATCTGCAACGGCTGCTGTTGTTCCAGATCCCCAATTGCAACTGCTCCCTGGTGGCAGAAAGCAGCAGCAAATGTAGAACATTTTTCATTTCAACACGAACGAAATTGCATTTTTAAATACATTCGAGGAAAGGGGAAGGCAAAGAGCTTTCACTAATAAATAAAAGGAGAAAATAATAAATATG
Source organism: Drosophila suboccidentalis (assembly GCA_037043435.1). Lineage (NCBI taxonomy): Eukaryota > Metazoa > Arthropoda > Insecta > Diptera > Drosophilidae > Drosophila > Drosophila suboccidentalis. The sequence continues at coordinate 45,141 of JBAMBK010002490.1, read as the reverse complement.
CCATAGCAAAAACGAACCAAATGCACAGAATGGCAATGCCAAGCAGCAACAACAACAAAAGCGACAACATCAACAAAACCAGAAAATATTTAAAAAAGCTTTTAAGTGTTATTGATAGTTGAGCGGAGTCCCCCAATCCCCCATCTTCCTTTCCCCCCTGCAGAGCTCCGCCTATGGTACTGTTCAAATATTTTGTTTCATTTTCCTCGTTTTCCCTCGTTTTTTTGCTAACGTTTTTGCATTTGTTTTTCTGTTGATCTGTTTCTTCGCGTTGTCTATTTCTGTTGCCGTTGTCTGTTGTAGGGGGAGTGGGGAAAGGGAAGCACTTCCGGTTATTTAAATGCTAACAAATACAAATTGTTGGGCGTTTGCCGGACAGCACTCAACAGTTGTTTCGTTCTATTCGCTTCGGTTTAGTTCGCTTCGAATTGGGTTTCCACTTTTTATCTGGATGCCAGAAACATTTTGCATATTTAGGTTATATTTCAATTGTTGCTCTCGGTTTCGCTGCACTTGTTGTGAAATGGATACGAGTACTTCAATTTTAAAACTATCGCTGAGTTGTTAGAAATCTGTAGTGAGATATTAGGATTTTAAATTATATTTTGATAAAACTATGAAATTTACGAGAAAATGTTATTAATGATACAATTTACAGTGCATATTGTGGACAATAATAATAAGTGAAGTTATTTGCAATATAATAAATATAAATTTCGAATAGGTCTTGAAAATATGAGCAATTTCAATTTAAGATCTTATCATAAATCATCAGAAATATCTTTTATTATATAACTAGATTTGTTTCCATATGCTTAATTCCTAGATTCAAATGTTTTGATTCTTCATTTTTGTTTTTACAAAAATTATTTCAATGATTTTTTGGTATTTATTTGCGTAAATTACATTTTAAGATTATTTGTAGATACTTGTTTTGTTTTTCCGATTTTCTAATTATTTTATTTAACTTTTTTTCAAGTCATTTATATATTTTCCATTAGTTGATCAACTTTCTATTATGCCTTTGCAGGGCATTCAGTGGCCTCCATAACTCAATATTCGACTGTAGTGCAACTTATACCACTTTGTTAATCCATAGACAAGCACTTGGTGAACAAAACGACAAGAACAGCAACAATTGGACGGGTTTCATAACACGCTTTCACGCCATATCAGGAAGCCCAACAAAACCCACCGATGAGTGCATATTTTGTGTGCTCGATACTCGGAACAAAATTTATCGCTTTCGTTTTGTTTTGTTTGTTGCACTGTGCGGCATTGTGTATATTTATTTGTACAATTTTTTGGTATTTTGTTTTGAACACATTGTGGTCCATTGTTTTTATCAACATGCCGACGGATGTGCCAACTGTTTTGCACTGGACACCAGAGGCAGTCGAAGTGGCAGCAACAACGACAACGACACGGGCAAATTCAATATACAATGTACACAATATGGCCACGTTTTGTGAGTGTTTGGACAAAACCAGTTGGTGTACGGAAAGTGGCTAAGATAAAGTGAGAATAGCAATTTTCAGACTTAAAAGTTGCACAAACAAATCCGCATTAAAGAACTTTTGAAACGTTTGTCAGTGAAGCTGTGTCGTTGAACCATTGTAAGAAAACATAACATTTGACCCACTTGCATGCTTAACTCGCACCTCAAAGTCCTTCAATTATGCACATTATTGCATCTACTCTGGCAGTCAAGTGTCGCCAGAGACTTTTCATAATGCCACACAGTGCGAGGACTATGACAAGAATTGTGGGTGCCACACAACAAGTGTCAAGAATGCGGCACAAAAGAAATGCGTTGCATACTTTAAGGCGCTTAAATGCTCAGCACAAGCCGCAGCGCCAGTCACATTTGTGCCATAAATAAACTGGCATATGCAACGTGCAACGTGAAGCAGCAGCAGCAACAACAACAACAACAACTCCTAATGCAGTTACAGCTGCTGCTGCATGTTGAAGTGTCTGCTGAAGTACGCAGTGGAAGTTGCAGCATCCTTCGCGTGTGGCAAGATAAATCTCAACAAGTTTTTATGCATTTCCTTCAGCTTTTTCTGCTATTTTTTTAATTTTTTTGTGACATGACAAAAGTCGACAATATAAGCCAAGCCAGGACTTTTAAAAACTGCCAAGTCAAGCAAATGCGCCAAAAACGTATGCAGACTTTATATGCTTATGCTATTTATAGTTAGTTGAGTTGTAAGATGTGTCAGAGAAGTTACTTTCTTTGATCAGGTCGAGCAACAGCTTCTCCACAAGATGCATATGCATTACATCCAACTGGCTCATTTAGCAGACAAACAAACATCGAGCATACGCCACGTTGACCCCATTTTTCACCAAAGTGTTTTGCGCTGCATTTTACTTTGTCCCCTGTTCAACGTTCTCAGTTCTCTGTTCTCTGTTCTGCTTTCTGTTTTCTGGGATCTCTGCCTTTGCTGCTGTTGAGTTCGAGAATCTGGCATTCTGGTTTGCCACTGCAACTGTCGCATGTCCCGTTTATTGTCCTATGTGCTTTTCGCCGTTTTTGTAATGTCTTTCGGCCATGTTTTGTACAGAAAGCCAATTCTGTTGAATGTGTAAATGTGTGTGTCAGTGTATACGTGTGTGTGTGTGTGTCTGTGTAATAGCATATGCTGGCTACTTAGTTGCCTGTCGCTTTTTGTTTATGTTTCGAAAATGACTACGTTGAACTGTGCATTCTTTCTCTTCGTTCGCTTTGCTCTTAACAGTCAACTGGAACTTTCCAGTCAGCTTAAGAGAGACTATGGCTGTTAGAGAGCGAGCTCTCTTGTCTATGCTGCTTTCGATTGGTAGTTGTGTGTGTTCTTCTTGAGTCCTGTTGCAAGCCAAAGTCTCTTCAGATTGGCAGCTTAGGTGCCACACAGACTTGTGCTTTTATTTATTATTACTTTATATTCTCATTTATATTTTTTGGAATATTTATTACTAATTTAAGTTATATTTTATTGTAAGCACAATTAACTAATTTAAAATGTATTATTTTAATAAGCTGATTTTAAATATTTTGACAAGATTTAAGGGAAAGAATATTTAAAAAAAAAACTAATTTAATCTACCGATTTTAGTGATTAACTTAAATGCATTTTAACCTTATATAAACTTGACCAGTTAACAAGTAATAATTTCAGGATTAATGGTATAGAAAATTACTTAAAATAAAAAATTATTATAATCTACTGATTTTAATTATAAGCTAATATACTTATATAAGTAATAAGTAATGATTTAATTTAACTATACCCGCAAATATTTGCTACTAATGCAGTTCATCAAAGAGTTTGTCACACGTTTATTTTTATAAATACATTTCTGCTTGTACAGCGATCATCTCAAATGTTAAAAGCGTGTCAGAATTTGAGACGAAATCTGCTCCAAAGTGCACTTAAAGGATTAAAACTGGCAAACATTATTGACACAATTAAATGTGCACTGGAGCCCAAAATTCACTTCCAAAAAAGTGTGCCATTGTTTTTAAAAATATTTTAAAAAGTGCTATTCTTTTTTTCTTTATTTTCTGTTAAGGTTTGTTTTTTCTATTTTGCTGATCCCGATTGGCATGCATCAAAAGAAATAAAAAATAGTGAAACTGTTTGGTTGAAAACAACAGCTGCAGGGCCGAGTTGAGTTGTTGACAAGCTGCAGCTGCAGCTGCAATTGAAACGAGTCCAAAATGATTTTATACTATCTTACTATATATATAGAGATGTGTGGGCATGCTTAGAGCAGAGCGTGGCTCACAAGATAATTGCCAAAAGTTGTTAAAAAAAAGTTTTGACCAACATTTTTGCAGCTAGTCAAAAAGTTGGACCCTTGGGTCAAGCTGTGTCCTGCCCCCAAAAAAGTTGGCTAAACATTTTATTCTATCTAATTGAGTGTGTTTAAAGTTTAAAGTATGCCAAAGTTTGTTCAAAAAGTTGCCGATTTAAGCCAAGTGAGCGATTGTATCTTTATAAAGCCAATAATACTCACAAACTGTTGCACACTTGCGGCGCCGTCGTTAAGTCATTATTATTGCTTTTATTATTATCATTATTATTATTGTTATGGGCACATGGCTGTTGTTGTTGTTTTTTCGACTTACGCATTTTGATTGAGCTGTGCAGATTTTTTTTTAATTTATTTTACACGTCCGTCAGTCGCCAGTCGGCCGGAAATGAACACGCGCATAAAAATGTCAACCACCTTCGTGTTTTGCCCGTTTCCTGTTGTGTCAATAAAAAATATGAGTGTAAAAATGTGTGCGTATATGTGTGTACATGTACATGTAGGCGCAAAATAATAAAGTAACACAAATCCCAATTTCCGTCAATGCATATTCGAATATCGCATGCACGCGGCGTATACGCAATATGCATTTCAGCCCTGGTCCTGTCGCATTTGTTCATTATATTGTTGCTGCTATTTTGAAACATGCAAATATAAAACCGTTCATTTCCCATCCTTGGTGTTATTTGCCTCGATTGAATGCAACATAGCACAAAAAAGCTGTGCACATATTTGGCTATCATCATCAGTTATAATCAGAATGAAACCATTGCCTCTGATTTTTTTCTGACTTCACTAACATTTTCAAATATTTACGAATTTTTTTCTATAGGGAACTTTACTTTAAATATACATTTAGTACTTTATTTCATTTTATGCTTATTACATTTGGTGAAAGTAATATTTTATTTTTATGAATGCAATATATTTGTAAATGCTTTCTAAGAATACGTTACGGGTTTAGCTTAGATATTATGCTATTTTCGGCTAATTCCTTAGCTTTATATATTTTGTTTCAGCTGTAACATTTTTGACTTTGGCCACAAGCCAACATTGATAACAATTACGTGTTGGCTCAGACAAACTTTGCATATGATTTTAAGCTTAACTGTAATTAAAGCTTCCTGGCAAGTGCAAGACAACAACAACAACAATAACAACACGAGGGACAACAAAAACCAAACTGCAGCATAAACTTTGTTGGCAACTCATAACTTTTACTTTGAGATGGAGCAAAGTGCAGGGAGCAGGGAAGAGGGAACAGGGAACAGGACCTAGAGAGCGGGGCCACAATAGCCCAAAAGAGTAAAACTTTACAACACTCTCTACTTTTCTCTATCCAAGTGTGTGTGTGTGTGTGGGTGTTAATAATAAACCAAATAAGTGCGAATTGCATATTGTTCGGGAGAACTCGACTATGAGATAATGCGTAAGTAGCTTTCATAGAAGAATTTTTAATGAATAAATCTGCATCATTAAATATAATGTAGTGAAGCATCGATAAAACGATTTGGTGTTTAATTTTTACTTCCTCTTTAGACAGAATAAGAAATAAATAATTGTTTGTTGCTTACTAAGCTTACTTCTACCAAATTTGATTTGATTCAAACCCATTTCAATGCCATATTTTTGAGAGTAAATAGTTTCAAAAACCTTGTCTATCTTAATTACATTTTACAGGGTATGTTAACTTAAAGCTTTACCGAAAGCAAATAAATGGTTGTTGTTGGTTTTTTTTTGTTCTTTTTTTTATTTGTTACAGCTGAGACTCTTATGCAGAAGTGCTAAGCACGCGGTTTTTGGAGCTGATGGCATATGTATTCCCACTTTTACTTCTGTTTCGGGGTCGCAAGTTTTAAGAGCGAAGTTTATGCTCTAATTTCCGAAAAGGAAAAATTAGCAAAGTATTTTGCGCCATTGCCATATCATAAACTGGCAAAGGCGCCAAACTGGAGCAGCTATACATATGTATATATGTATATATATAGCCTCATCTTAAACCTATATGTGTGAGTTCTTTTTTTTTTTGGTGAGTGTGAGAGTTGCTCACAAAAGTCACATAAATTTGAAATGACAGCAGCGTTTTACAGTTTTTCGAGGTCGTGTGGTAATAAAGTTTTTCAGGGAAAATCACACACACACATAAGGAGAGGAAATGAGAAGAGGGAGAGGGAGAGGGAGAGAGCAACAGCTGCTCAAAGCGACGCATGATGACAGGCCAAAGTGGCAGCTAGTTAGGCTCTGGGGCAGCAGCTGAAGCCAACTCCAAGTCAACTGTGGGGTGGAGGGGAGGGCAGGGCGCCGGGTCAGAATTGTATGGAGACCCGGCTCATGACTCGTAAAATATGTTTATGTCTGTGTAGACTCGCCTAGGCCCGGCCCAAAACTATATGCACTCAGAATTGCTCTGTTGAGCTATTCTATGAAATTATGCAATGGGGATTATTTTAGTTAAATTGCCCGACTGCGTCGAGGGTCAGTCGGACAAGACAGAAAGACACACAGACAGACAGACAAGTCATGAATGTGTGTGTGCTGAAGCTTTAGCAGAAACGGATAACGAATGAATTTGAACTTTGTCAAGCTTTTGTCATAACATTTAAATAGAGAGTTCTCAAGGAGCAGCTGTAATTCGCTTATGAATTAAATGGTAAGGGAAACGGAACTAAAATTTCTAATAAATTTATAAATTAAGTACTGAAAAATGTAATCAAATAAATTTTATTTGTATATTTTACTTTGATTTAAATTTTAGCTTTTTTAAAAATAATGCCAAAAATTGATTTTAAGTACGATTATTGTCCAACTTAAATTTACTTTTAATGTTCCATCCGGCATTAAAAAAATTATTGTTTTAATTTATCACTCCATTTACAGTAATTAAATTATAATTGTAGCATACAAATTTTGGGAATGATGTTATTGGAATTCGAAAGCCATATGCTGTAAAGCTAAAACTAAATTTCTTGTAATTGATATGAAAAATAGTTAAAGCAACAACACTGATTATTTGTATACACAAAAGTTAACAATTTCATCATTGCCTGCAATATATTGTAGTTTTGAAACCGCTATCTACCAAAGAAAGACCCTAAATGGAAAAACCACGACACAAATCAAACTACTTGTAAAATGGAAAACAAACCAATATAATTGCCACAAACAGAATATGTTTAAAATAAATTAAACAATGTGCTAAAATTACGACCGCATAACAAGCGAAATTCTGTACAATGGAACGTCGGGAACATTTGCAATATTCGTTGTAATTAAATTGACAGTCGTCATTACGACTGTTCTCCTCTACACACTCACACACACACACACACTCTCACACACCATACAAGTTTGGCCAAAATGATTTGCACTTTAATTATGGCAAATGGCCAAAACAACCGCTGTCCGTTGGACAATGAAAATATTCGTAGTTATTGGCCATCGTCCAGCGAATGTTGTCCGATGACGAAAATCAAAATGACAGAAATCAATGACAGAGAGCCGCGAATTGTGGTCACTTGGCCATTTGCGCAACGGCTTTTTCAACTGCAGCGATTTAACATTATAGAAAATGTGACAAAGTGGCCACAGTTCGGCTCTACAACTTACCCCCTTACCCTTTGACCACTGCCCAGATTGTTAATTGTCACAGCTGTGGCTTTTCTTTTGTCTAATCTGTGATGGACGCAGGTAAAATGTCTATAAACAACAGATGTGACCTATTTTATGGGTCATTGGTAAAAAATGATAAAAATATTATATATTTCAAGTTAATAAAGTTGAATTGATAAAATTTGCTATAAAAGTTGCTATAAAAGTATCTCAGCAATTAAGTATCTCAAGCTAAAAATGTTACCTCAGATTTCAGATAAATTTTGAGATATTTTCAGTGTTCAAATTTGTGTGTCTTTATTTGAAAACTAAAACTATTGGACAGATTTTAAAATTAGTGTAGATTTTTAAACAAATGTAAAGATAATAATATGTTTTCTGTTTTTAAAACGATTGTGTCTATATTTGATAGCTGAAACTTTTGAACAGTTTTTAATTTAAGTATAAATTATTAAATAGATGTAATATTTAAAATAAATAAATTGTAATAAAGTATTTTTATAAATACATATACTTTTACTGTAAAAGAAAATTTAGGATATTCTCTGCTAAATTTCCGAATTCCTATTCAAGTTTCGTTCGCGAAATTGACCCATTTAAGCTAAGCCGTCTACAAGTCTAATTAATGCAAATTAAGGCGACTCCTGCTAACACACAAAAAACACAAAAGTGGCAGCTTAAAACCGCGAATAAGATTTAAGGGAGGGGATTCCCCTGCTATACACTACACACCGAAATTGAGGCTTTCAACAAAACGACTCTGACGACAACTCGTCGTACAACATAATTAGGCTTATGGCAGTGACTTTTATAGTCAAGTGCCGCAGCAAGCCCCGTACCTGCCCCGATTCTCAATTTTCTGCCACAACCCCTCAATCCCCTCAAACCAAGGCGCCCATTTGCGTGCGTCGCTAATTAGTGTAAAATGTTTCCTGTTATTTACCTTTTTCGGTTTTGCAACCAAAACAAACGACGAGACCTAAATGGTATATAGGCAACAGTCAAGTGGCGGGACATTTATTTTACGACTAGTGGATACGTACTTGTATCAGTAACTGTAACTGCTTTTCGGTTACGGTGTCGATTTTTATTCGTGCTCTCAGTGACGTGACCTGGTTTGTTAATAAATAAATAGTCGTGTATTTATTTTGCAGTTGTAATCAACACAATACGAAAAACAAAAGCCAAATCAGCGCTAATTAACTTGAAGCCCCCGCGCCATTAACAGACGAGTTGAGTTCTGTGTCCAATCCTGTAGTGAAATGTCCTTGTCATTTCATCGCTGCTTAACATGCAGAACATCAACTCGTTGAACTCGACTCAGCTCAACTCGACTCGACTCAACTGTGTGCTGCGTAAATTGCATTTTAAAATAAATTATAATGATTATTATGCTGCAAACAACAGATGTCAGCTTGGCTATAGAACCTTGTCTGTCAGTCCTACTGAAAAGCGGAACACAAACACTCTCTATCTCTTTTTCTACCTACGTTTCTCTCTCTTACTCTCTGTCTATCTGGTTGCTCATTGTCAACGTTGGCAGCAATTTTGCCACTTTGCCACTTCGGTCTTATGGGGCAAGCATAAAAACGTTAACTGAACAACATTAACGCCAGCATTTTATGACGTTGAACTTAATATTATTAAATCAGTGACGAGTTTATGAAGCGCTAAACGCAGCTACCAAAGGACACGAGGCGACGATAAGCATTTATATGAAAGTTCAATCTGGGACTTACACTCCGCAAATACTTATATGAACTCGGCTACAATTAAATACTTCTACTTAGTCATATGTGTGAGAGCACAGGCGCAAGAGGGAAAAGAAAGAGAGCATTTTTCTCTCAGCTTAATTATTAAAATATACAATTGAGACTCACACATTAAAATTAGCACACATTTATATTGTGCAGAAATTAGAATTTGAAAATATGATTAAAAACCACAAAGGAAATAGAAATTTGGTTTTTAATGTGCGAGCATTTATGGGAATTCCTATTTATGTTTATTTTTTAAGTGACTCGGAATTTTCATTATTCACATTTCCAAAAACTGTAGAAAAAGAATTTGAACTATTACTTAAATATTACATGATGTGATCGTAATAAATAAATTCGTGCCAATTAGTTGAATTTAAATTAGTTACTTAAGAAATAATTGATTGGGCTTGCGATTATTATACCCTGTGCCCATTGAAAATGGCCAAAAAGGGTATAATGGTTTTGTGAAATGTATGAGCCTAGCAGAAGGAGGCATGACAGACCCCATAAGTATATATATTCTGGATCAGTATATACAGCAGAGTCGATTTGGTATGTAGGTTGCTGGATACCGGAAGCAGATCAAGTTTGTTTTTAAATATGGATCGGACCGCTATGTCCTATAGCTGCCATAGGAACAATTAGTTGAAAATCAAGTTTTAGTACGATAAACTTATTTGTTGTTTGAGATATCTAAGCCAAACAGACAGAATATACATATGGGATGGTCCTAAACATCCGAACCAAATTTGGTTGAAATCGGACCACAATATCGAATAGCTGCCTTAGGAAAGATTGATCGAAAATAATGATTTAGCTTTAACATTTTTGTCATTTTTGGAGATATCTCAACTTTTAGGCTAAAATCGGTTCACTAGTTCAAATAGATGTAAAACGAACAAATAGTCAAAAATTTAATGCGCCTTTATCAAAACTTTGGTGTGCTTAACGGTGTTCAAATACGTATTAGGCTATCGGAGTGCCAGAACACAGGGTATCCTACAGTCGAGCACACTCGACTTGTATATATATGATATTCGGATTCAATAAAAATGATTGCAGCTGATCTTCAAGCAGTGCGGTTCGGTAATTGATAACACAGCTATTGAATGTATACAAATGTATTTGAACTTTAACTTTGAGCGATAAGAGAGTTCACAAATGGAAACAAGAGCTCTCATGATTCTGTCTGAGCTTACTGAAAATCAGTCAACATTCAATTGTATTGTGCGAAACTTGAAGTTCTCAATGTGTGCAGTAAAAATGAATGACAAATTGAAAGCGCTGTCGATTATCTTGATATTTATAGAAAGCTGTAATGCATATAACTCGGTAAGTTATTTTTCTATGTCAAAGAAATTTAATTAACCCAGTTGCCTTTTTAGGATTGCTTTTCCAAAAAGGAAGTGGAGGGTCAATGTTCGGCCTATTGTTATGAGGTTGTGAAGCCGCTTCTGCAATACGCGGGCGAAGCACAGCGAAAGGAAAAAACATTCACAAGTTTAATGGAAGAGTTTAATAACTTAAAAATAAATCAAGTTGAGCTAGAAAAAACAGTTGAAGGCCAAGAGAACGAACTGAAATTGTATAAAAGCAATAATGCCACCCAAAGTGAGTTATTGCTAAAATACAAAGCTCAACTTGATGAACTAATTGATGAGAAGACTAAAAACAGCCAATTATTAACTGAATCAAAGAAAAAAGAAATAGAAAGTGCTGCGCTTAAATATAAAACAATCAGTACAGATGAAAAAGGTGACTCGAATATTTCGAGTTGCATGGCTAAAAAAACGGGAATTCAAGAAATAGCAATTCGTGAAATTCGAAACTTCCCCGTGTTCTGTGATTCCGAATTGGTTGACTCCGGCTGGACAGTTATCCAGAGACGTCAGGACGCCAGCGTAAGCTTCGAGCGAGGTTGGAGTGACTATCGTAAGGGATTTGGCGATATGCAAGGCAGTTTCTTTATAGGATTGGAAAAGCTCTATCTTATCACCAACGAGCAGCCCCATGAACTCTATATACATCTGAAGAGCTTTGAGAACGAAACACGGTTTGCCCGCTACGATCACTTTCAAATTGGCGATGAGAGCGAGTTCTATAAACTCAAGTCGATTGGAAAATATTCTGGAGATGCTGGCGATTCACTGTCGGATTTTCACAATAATATGAACTTCTCTACCTTCGATCAGGATAATGATGATTCAACGCTTAACTGTGCTTCTGAATGGTTGTCCGGCTGGTGGTACAATAAGTGTGCTTATTCGTAAGTAATCTGGGATGTCTATGAACTTTTCAATCTGTTTCTGATATATTTTATTAAATTTTTAGTAATCTTAATGGCTTGTATCGAGACGATGTGCTTAATCTTCAAAATGGAATCAAATGGAACTCCTGGCATGAGAAAAAGCGCTTTACCTTTGTGCAAATGATGATCAGACCGATAGTTCCATGAATTATATTTTGTGGAGAGCACTCATAACTTGTGACTGTTATATACCCTGTATATGAGAATATATTGAATCTGTGCTAAAGTATGTAATAGGCAGAAGGAATATTATTAATATTATCTGAATATTATCTTACTATTTAAATAATGTTTTGTAGTATGTTACAGGTAGAATACCATATAAATAAGATTAACTATAATCCTATTATCGAAAAATTAATTTTTTTTAAACTGGTACAGGGTATCAGACTGTGTCATGGTCTTAAAATTTTTTATAAACAAAGAGATTCATAGTTATAGGTATCTAATATTTTTTTTTTATAATTTATGTATTATTATCAATTAATAATGCGAACTTGATGAACTGAAGATTTTAATTAAAAGTTTAGAAAAAAGTGTGAGTTTTCATTATGATGCAGACAAAGCTAATGGATTTTCAATTTAATAACAAATTTTAATAAGTAATTTAAAATAGTTATATTGGAACTTCTATACCTAACTAAAGTTATCTCATTTTTTTTGCTTGGTTTTTTAATTGTATTTTCCTTAATACAAGTACAATGAATAATATGTTTTTACCTATTCGACTTTTGGTGCAAAGAAGAGTGTGGCGACCACAACGTGTACAAGTTATTATTATTATAAACTGAATAGGGGATAGTCTGTTGGCCCAGAAACATAACGGAATTTAATGTAAAATATGCAGGACATGGCACATAATCAGCGAACATATTCATGTGCATTTTGGTAAACACATCGTGTAATTAAGTAAATATTTGAACAAATTTTTGCCCACACGCGCGTGCTGCGGAAGTGGTCGCAAGTGTAAAGTGATATGGCTATAAAGAGAGATAGAGACAGTCAAAGAGCAAACGAGAGAAAGAGAGAACGAAAAAGAAAGAAAGTACACGACGATGCCCTACGGCGTTGAATATTCGTGGAATGTGAACGGGATATTGGCTGGAGGAGGGCTTTTTGTTCGCAGATTTGCAACATAATTAAGAAGCAAATGCAAATGGGCAGCGCGCCAAATTAAGTATACGCCACGTGGCTGCAGTGCAGTAAGTGAGCCAAATAAAATTAAAATAACCGCAGCTCGCAACTGCAAGGCATCCGTTAATAAAGTCAAGCTGAGCATTGTGCTGTAATTGTAAGTGGATTACACGTGTGCGTGAATCATAATTAGTTGGAAGTGGTCAGCGTCGTCCGGACGTTGCAACTGTTGCACGATGCGGCATTTAAAAATGTGTTAAAGCCACTTTGTTGGCAAGCTTGCAGTGGGTGGGGGAGGGGGGGGGGAAGACGACTTTAAGCCAAAACACAACACGACGTTCATGCCTCAGGTCAGTTGGTTTGACATTTTGAAGACAGACTTTGGAACGACTTAACCGCAGGCCAGGTGCAGCATGAGTCAGAAACAGCGAAGGCAGCAAATGTCCCCAAAGACGAAGACAGCGTCATGGAAATGGAGACAACCTCTCTCTCTCTCTCTCCGTCTCTCTGAGTCTTTCTCTCTGTCTCAGTCTGTGTCCCAGGCAACTTTGGCGAAGGAATAAGCAAGCGAAACAGAGTTCAAGTTATGAATAATTAATGTCTGTCTAGCTTGGTGTGTGTGTGTGTGTGTGTGTAGGTGTGTGTCCTGTTCTAAACGGAAGCTGTGTTCGTCCGCCTGTCCGCCCATTTTGTCTGTGTGACGCCATTCGTGTGAGCGACTTGATAATTTGTTATAATTGCCGGGGGACGGCCACAGGTCAATTTTGTGGGCATTTATATAAATTCGCCGAGACAGCAGCACTGAGCCAGCAAAAAGTCAGGGAACTTGAATAACTAATCGAATTAGACTGGGTTGTTAAATAAAATAGTAGCTGAAGCTTGTGCGGAATGTGAAAAAAAAGTGTCTTTTATTTATTTGTTTACTTACATTTCCAACTAATTGTAGAGTATTTATTTTCTCAACTCTTTTAAAACCATTTACCTAATTAGAAAATGCTAGTGACGTAAAACAAAATATTTTGATCAGCTTATCAAAGCAACCAACAAAATATTTATGTATTTTATTTAAATAATATTTATCTACTTTAAAAGCTTTAAATTTCTCTTCGACCAAGTATATAGTTTATTATTTGTTATGTGAGCACCAGGATCTGTTGAGATATCTATATTTCTTTTCACCTTTTGCAAACAGCAAATAAGTTATGATTCTGATTGTCCAATCCCTGTTTATCTATGTCCTTCATGCTAGATTTTTATTTTGGGGCACAACTCTGAGTTGACTAAGCACAGTTCGGTAAGCAAGTGGAAACTAACACAACTTGAAACTGCAAAACATCAACTGTGCAGTGAGGGCAGCAGCCCAAGGCTAGTGTTTGGCCAAAAAGACACAATAGCTGGCCGGGCCGGATGTTGGCTCGCCTTGGCTGGGCACACCTCTGGCCATATGGCTCACGGTGGCCATAAATACCTTAACAGCTTTTGCGTAACTTAAGTCACCTCAGCACTTAAGAACAGAGAACTCGACATCAACCATGACTGGGACTGGAATTGAAGTTGAAACTTCGAGTGTTGTGTGTGTGTGTGTGTGTGTGTCTGTGTAAGCGTCGTGTAAGCGCATTAAGCTCATCCGCAGGTGGGAGTTTAACCTCGCATTACGTTTAAACGCGCACAATGCGCAACTTTTTGCAGCTGCAATGAAATAAGCGAGTTAACTCAATAATGCACTTGGCCACCACACACACATACACACTTTGAGCGCTTTTCATACGGATTTAAGCCCATTCATTGAATCACATGGAATACTCATCATATGTCCTGGCCATATATATAAGTGTGCTCTTTCTGCTTTTATTATGGTATGCTGTTATTGTTGTCGTTGAACGGTGCTTGGCAATTTTTATTGTTCCTTGGGCTTTAACATTTCTGTTGCAGATATCTCAGCTGTTGATATTCGGGGCGTATACTTAATGTCGAGTGCACAAAGCTGCCATTGACAGTTGATATGTAAATCGTACTTTTTAACAATCTGTTGCTACTTAAAGAGTTCAAACAGTGACACCCAAGAGTTTTCAATCAGTTGAATTTTTCGCATGCAATAAAATGAAAAAAATGTTTTATTTTAAAAGTACTAAATTCTAATATATATACAGTCGAACTTCCCTAACTCGAATTTTCTCTAACTCGAACAAAATCGAGTGCCAATAGCGTTTACTGGGCAAATTTCATACAATTCTGCTTCCGTAACTCGAACTTCCATAAGTCGAATTTCTCCTTAACTCGAAAAAAAAATATTGGCCCGTGCTTCTGTAAGTCGAGTTTTTCGGGAAAATCCCCAATAAAGTTTGAATTTTTTCTTAAAAGTGCTTTCAGACGAGCCGTTTTCACCGACACATTTTCACCGTCAGTGAATTTTGCCATTCACATAACTCGCATCGGTTGTCAAACTTTTAACTGATTTATTCTTTTGTTTGGATACGTAAAGCTGATGTACATTAACATATGGTGATGAAATATGATAGAATATTGCATCAAAAATTACATTGGCTGGTAAATTAGATTCAGCAAAGACGTACTTTATGTACTTCTTTGTTAGCGTATCAGCGCAAGATTATTTAAATTATTTAATATTCAAACTTATAAGTTAAAGAATTCGAAAGTGGACCAAAAAAAATTGAAAGAATTATGTCACTTGAATCGGGAACTTCGTCTGGACACAGCAAAAGTACGAAAATCCCAATTTTTGAGAATATTGACAGGTCTTGAACAAACTGGAATCTGTTTTTGTTGAAAATAACAAGAAAAGTTTGCAATTTGAAATGTACTTATGAATGAATGAAATTGTAGTTTCTGTTAAAAGTCTTTATAAAAATAATTCTCTGAGTCGAAGTCTCCCTAAGTCGAACTTTTTCTTTGGATAATGGTGATTCGAGCTAGGGAAGTTCGACTGTATCTTTAAGTTTAAGTCAAGGACTGTTTAAAAAAAAATAAATTTTACTTATTATTGTTGATGAGTTAATTAGTTAAAGTTTTTATTAATAACTGTTATTTTCAGTTTCTGATTTGAATCTGTAATATATTTATTTTCTTTTGCTTATACTTGATATTTGACAAATTGACAAATGAAACAAATCAGAGAAAAAATCGACTTTGCCTATTTCCCCGGATACTCTCTCTTGCAATTTTGACAATTGCTTTTATCAAGTTCGATTTAAAGTTACAATAAAATTAAAAAATGTATATCTTAAAAATACTAAATTCTAATGGGAATATATCTTCAAGTTTTGTTTTTTTTTTTTGCTTTTGCGTATACTTGATATTTCATTCACAAATGAAACGAAAATAAATCTACAATTTCCCCGGATACTTTCTCTTGCAATTTTGACAATTTCTTTTATCGAGTCCGATTTAAAGTTGCATTCCCAACTACAATTTGGCTTGTTTTACGGGCACAAAAATGTCATAGCCAAATGCTCTGTGGCTTAACCAGCCAAACATAAAGACACGCGCTACATAATAATGCCGGTTTTTCAATGCTATCCGTAGCAGACACACCTAACAACTCCCAACACCCCGACTCTAACCCAAAAGCCAGCAAAGGATATCAATGAACAATCGATGGAACTGGCGACACACTAGTCACAATTCTCGTATCCCACCCACGTTGTTCATATCCCAGTGTTTGGGGCAACTCTAGAGTTACAGATACTAGCACATGCACGTCTTTCGGGCATAGATACAGATACATAGATACAGATACATGGCGACCAAGACACGGTTGTCGTCGCAGTGAATTTGTAAAATACGTGACAAACATTTGCAATTTGGTCAAAGTTGCTGTCGCTGTCCCTGTCGTTATCATCCCATTCTCTAATGCTTTTCACAGTTTTTCCTATTCTTTATGCTGCGCTCTGATATTTACAATTCAATTGTTCTAATTTCATTTCGTAAGGCTCTCATTTTCCTGCACGAAAAAAAGGAGAACACAAAATGAAGTTCAATTGAATTGACAGCCTGCGAGAATTAAATGCTGCAAATACTTTTTCGGCTAGAGCTGTTATTTTTTTATGTTTCATCCTTCATGTCTAAATTGATTTATTTATTCACTCGATTCGGATAGTTTTTTGTGTTTTTCTCTCGCACTTTTCTCGTCGTATCTGCCGCATTTTTATTGTCTGGCTGACCACATTTTGTGGTTGCCCGGGTTATAAATTTATAGTAATTTTTTATGCCATTTTAAATGGCAACATAAATTTAAATTTATTGCTCGTCGATTTCCGTTGTGGCTTGCCTGATGCTCCTTGCTCTCAATGCCACTTCATGCACGGACCTCCCGTCGAGTTGGACTTCGAGTCCTGGAGGTTTTTGTGCTGTCTCCTCGCCACAGGAGCCTCGATGTCCTGCGGCGATTTTTATGCACTCCCGTGGCCTTGTCAATCTTTCCGCAAATGTTTCAACTTTCATTTGCCATTAATTTATTTTGTGTTATTCTTTTAAAATTATTTTGTTTCTCCTGTGAATATTCAGCGAATTTCAAATTAAATTATAATAAATATATTAATTAGTATTTACCTAGCTCAATTCTTGTTAGTATTATATTAAATTAATATACATGTATGCAGTTCATCTTTTCTAAAACTTGTTTTCATTCTTTATAAGATTATATATTATGCAAATATTAATTGTACCCATTTCTAGAGTCATTAACTAAATCTTATTATTAATTTTATTTTTAGCTTCATCTTTACAATATCCGTATTTATTTGACGAACTGTGAAATTAGTGCTTCTGTTAAGGAAAGTCTTAGACTACATTTTTTGACCGCGTGTTTTTGCGTTTATACTAAAAAAGTATTAAAATTTTACCAAGGCTTTCGGCTATGAATTATAATCATTGATGTCAAGTTCTCGCCAGCAATTTTCGCTAATAGACCAACACTTTGGCAACAAGGAGCTGATGCGAAACCAAATGTTTAGCATACCACGTAGCTTAAAGAAAATTTAATTAATTTGCTCGCCGCTGGTCCACGAACTGGTTGCCTCAGCAGGCGAAGCAGCTGTAGAAGCAGCAGGAGCTGTCAGCCTGGCCAGTGGAGTCCTCTTTATGGCTCGGACAAGCCATAAACTCGGAAGTTACGAAGTTACGAATATTTTTCAGCAGCTGCAACTTCATTATGTGACTGATGGTGTACAGCAGCAGTAAGTAATCATATTTTATTTTTTCCTCCTTGTTTTCAACAAAAACAAAAAAAAAAGAGAACGAGAACAAGGCTTGTCACAGGCAGGATGGCAGGACCAAAGGGAACGATAGGAAGCATAACTGCATAATGGTAAGAGAACAGCAGAAATTGGCATATAAAAAGTTTTTTAATGAATGGAATTAGTGTCTGAGCATTGCACGGACTTTATTAAATCGCTCGGACAGCGCCTCCAAAGTCCTCGAAAGTGTCCATCAGTCGCATCAGTCAGTCATTCAGTCATTCAGCCAGTCAAAGTATTTGGCATGCCAGAAATGTCTGCTATTCTATCTCTTTTCCTTTCTCGCTCTCTCTCTCCCTTTCTGCTCCCACTTCTTTTCCTGTTTCTGGGCTAACAAAATTAGCGCTTATTAGTGCCAGTTGGCCAAACTTGCTCTGCATTTTTCATTTTCGACTTTTACTTGCCATAATTTCCCTCGAGTGCGCCACTGAGAGATCTCTAATTGTTTTAAACGAACTTTCATCAAAGTTGATGTACCGCAAAATGTTTGCAACGAGTCTCTGAAATTAATATGTTGTTTAATGAGTATTGTTTTACAAGTTTTCTCGAATTGAGTGCAACTCAAGTGGGAAAATTCACGAGGTTTTCTTTACATTACACTTACACTTCAAACTGACTTGTGCTCGTCAAAAGTTTTTCGCTTCTTTTAGAGGCAGCCTATTTTGAGAGTATAATAAAAAAGTTTGTTTGATAAATACAAAAATATTGTGGATTGTAAAAAGAAACTGCTGGTATTAAAGTATAGATTCATCAATCAATCTTAAGTTAAGTTTTTAATATTTTTTCATTATAAATTAAATAGTGGAAACAAGTGAAACGAACTGAAAATTAATTAAACCGAGTGCAAAATGGGATTAAGGAAATAAAATGGATAATTATGCCTATTTTTTAATCGTTTTATTGCTAGATTCTATATATTACACATATATCTATTTTTAGCATTTCTATCCAATCGCTTCGTATTCTAATTATAAAACGTACAACTAAAGTAAGTCATTTTAAAAGAAGTAAATTTGCGTCCGAACTCAAAGACTTCATCAATTTTGAATGTAAATACTCCAAAGTGAGAAGTTTTGCCGTGAAAACCACAGTGCATGCTATTAAATATGAATGTGGGATTTAATTAAGAGATGACTGAAGTAAGTGCTTACCACGAATATAAGCAAAAGGAGTAAATGCGACATAATCAGGACATGACTGCAATGCAGTCATAAACTTGCACCAAATATCAATTTATACACTTAATTAAGCGCATATGTGACTGCGCAATTTTCTGAACCAACACAGAGACACTAATGGACAGAAATATGTATACAGACATTGTGTCATTATATACACGAACAGATAAATTGATCTAATATATAAGTATGCTCATGCACAAGCAGAGCTCAAAGTCAATTGCAATTTTATGAGCTGTTGAAAATGAAGTGTGTAACGGAGGGAAGTGAGAGAAGAGTGAGAGGAGACGAGAGACTTCACTTCACAAGCCATTACGCTGATTGGCTTTTAATGTTTATCAATACATTACGCAGTGAGTACCAAAATTGCTATCCTCTGACTGACGCCGAGTGGAAGGCCTCATTTTAGCTGAGGCGTTGACTTGACTGACATCCGGGTTAAGGTTTCTGTGGGCAACACAGCTACCAAATGTGGCAGCTGTTTAAAAATGCATGACCTGCAGATACTTTGGTTTCTCTCCTGCCTTTAATTTACAGTCCTTTTTTCTTTTAGTGAGTGAGTGTCGTGTCTGTGGCACATGAATTTCCATTATCACATGCTAACATTTAGTCTAGCTATTATTTTCATACAAGAATTATAAGATACAGGCAGACACACAGAGTCCGACCAGTTTCACTTCATTTTTTGGAGCAAGAGTCGACAGAGTTCTCATCTATCCCATCTAGTTACAGTCCTCGACTCTACTCGACCTGCATTTTTCTTTCACTCTTATGTGCATAATTTATCTGTCAGCGAAAGTAGCGACTGCATTAAAAGCAAAACGAACCCAGAGAGATTTTCAACAGCTTCAAGAAATCGAATTTTTGATACTCTGCGGAATTAGATCTAGGCCAAAGGTATTGCAATGATTGGATGTTTACATAAGTATATGTCAGTTTTTTACTTTGATCATCTTAAGCAATGCGTTTTAACCATTCTAAGCCTTATCTCTGCTTTAATTTAATACCGAAAAAACTTGTATTAACATTTTACTTCAAATATGATCAAAAATAATATCTGAAATCGCCATTTAATGTGGGATCTGTGTTTTAAAATTTTATATAATTAGTCGCTTATGTTTCTCTGAACTAACACCTTATTAAATCATATAATTTTTTACATTTCCAAATCCTAAGTAGCATAAATTTGTATACCCCATGAAAGGGAAAAATACACTGCCAAATAACATGTCCAGTTGGTTCCTTGCTGTGGCGGGACTCTCGGACAACATGTGGTGTGTGGACTTAATCAAGTCAGAAAATAACACAGTGGAATAAACAAAAAAATTATAAACTTGATGCAAAATTCATAAATGTCAATAAGCTCATAAAAATATGCTTAATATATAATAATTGTCAAGTGTAAGATAGCTGTAATTAAATTAAATGAATAACACATAAAAATACTGCAAGTTTGTCAACTTGTACCACTGTTTGTCGTGTGTCAGAAAAACTCCAGTAACATTAACAACAACAACAACAACAGCTGCTGCTGTTGCTGCCTGGTTGGCACATGCATCATCATCATGATGAGGAGGCAACTAAATCCTATTATGAACTTTGAGCTTATGAAAAGACTTCAAGCGGCGCATTGTCTGCCGAGTTGCACCAGGAAAGTCGCAGACGGAGACTGAGACCCCTATGTGTGTGCTAGCCCTATCTGTGCTCTTGCCAACGTTTACACTTCTGCATAATTAAGTTATGTGCTGAAGACAAACACACCTTTTGCCATTAGCCACAGCTTTTTTCATTGCGCATACGCCGCGTGTGTCGCAGTTGGTTTCCCTGTTTCGCTGTCTGTTGGTCGCACAGCTGCTTAGTCCTATATAATTGTTATAAATTGTAGATAAATTAACTGTTGCCGGTTTTGTTAAAGTTGTTCACTCCAACTTCAGTCTGCATCCAGCATCAGCTGCAATAGCAACTGCAGCTGTCGGCAATTTACAAATTTCTTGCTTGGTTTTGCACAATTTCCGTTTGCCATTTATCTGAAGTGTTGCAGCAAACTTGTTGGCGGTATTGAAAACAATTGGCAGCTAATTTTCTGCGAAATTTGCAATTTTTTATGTTCGTTATGTTACTGTTGTCGTTGTTGTTGGCCAACCGGTGGTGGATTGAGCATTTCAAAAAAGTCCTGGATCCTTGCCAGCTCGCCTTGCCCTATAAAACCCACTGCAATCGCTTCTCCTCTTCCTGAGCTGCTGCGGGTCCTTCAGACAGGGACAGAGACAGACACAGAGCTTCCACTGTCGTGAAATGCAAAATAAATTTCTAATGAATATTGAAGTGTGAAATTTGAATTGATTGCATTTGATTTGCGGATTTATAGCTGGATATTTACATTGTGGCAAAATCTGTGGAATGTCTGTTGCCACAGCTAAGGAAATTCAAATTCTCAATTTAATTTAAATGTAACATCGAATAAGCAGCTATCTTCGAATTTTGCCAGAGCTTTCTCACAATTCATAACTATACAACAGCCATAATGTGATTAAAGTTACTACAGAGCAACAGAGACATGAAATGCTGATGTATATTATATGGATATAGGCCACTGCATTGAATTGAAAGTTCAATAACTAATATATAGTTACATATGTAATAAAACTTATTTTAGAAATAATTATATATTTAAGTTAAAATAAGTTATATTAATATATATGAAACTCTACCAATTTGACTGTATTTATATTTAAATATATATTTTTAATTTAGTAAGTAAATGTTTATTTAATTTATTAAAATAAAGTATACCAAACAAAGATGTGGTAAATATATATATATATTTATTTATTAGTAAATTTAATACTCTATTAATTTGCTTTATAACCTGCATTTGCTGTTCTGTATGTGAGGTCGTATTGAATAGTAAAATATGAAACCAAAGTCTAATGCAACTCTAAGATTAATTTCCATTTTCATGATACATGAAAGTGGTTTCGATTCAAGCGTGATATTATTCAAATGTTAAATTTTGAGCTCGTAATATGAGCATAATTCTCAGTTTGGCATCTCCAAATACAAATACATGTACTTTGATCTACTTAAAAATGTATTGTACAATTTCAATTGGCAAACCACATCGCATAGAGGCTGAAGTTAAGCCATTATCTCGGCATTTTGCAATTGCCGCATAATTGCAAAACTATTACAATTTGCCCATTTCCTCAAAATGCAGAAAATGTTTGTTCGTTTTGGCAAAGAGTTTAATTGAATTATCTATGCGGCAGTTTGAAAGCAAATCCTCGGCAAACTTGGCACGACACCGCAAACGAAATTGTTGCCAAAACCAAGACCCAGGGCAATGCTTAATAATTTTACAACAATTCTAACGGCGGCAAATTCAATTTTATTCAATATTATTAGCTGTTGGGGCGTGTCCCCGCCCCCCGTCCCCGCACCTCCTTCTGTTTGCGGTAGCCAAGTTTGAGCTTGTTTGGCCCGTAACCGCAGTGGAAGCCGGTTGCCATCTCGACGTGGGATTTGAGATCTCTGGAATCCCGTGCTGCATCTGAGTCTGAATCTGTAGGTGTACACTTTCTGCTCCATCCGTGTGTGGTCTCCGTTCTCCGGTCTTAGCTTTCGTTTGTTTGACTTGCTGTTATGCCAACTTGGCACGCAAACTTCTCACAAGTTTGGCTAGTTAAGCCAAAAACCGTCGGCCGACTGCTGCATATGGAAATTGGGTCGGAATAACGTCATTATTATCAGCGTCATCATCATCAGCATCGTCATTATCCATAGTTGGCTTGGCTTGGCTTTCGACCAAGGCAAGGCCAAGACGACAACTACAATGGCAACTTTGTAGCCCTTGTTTGGTTAGTAATCTACTTGGGGCTTTTCAGTTGATGTTGAGCACACACTCACACTCACACACACACACCCACTCACACAAATACATATTATTACACACATATGCATATGTTTGTGTGTAGAACACTGGGAGTCCCTTTTGTTGATATTGTCCCGCAGTTGGCGAGAAGTTTTGACATATACCCAAAGGGTTAAATTTGTTAATTTGTTAAAGGTTAAAGACATCGTGTTATTTCGTGTTTCTGATACAGATTGATAGCTAAATAGAATTTATTAATGTTAATTGATAACAAATTTTAGAAATATGAATTTCAAATATATAAAAGGAATACTTCTTATGGTATACATATGGGCATTTCCAGAAAAAGGTCCACCACGACGAAAAACGTAAAATTGATTAAAAACTCACATCTTGTGAAATTTTCTTCCAAAAATGTATTCAAGTTATTTATTTTATCAATATACGCTAGAAAAAATTCAATAGGATGAACATATAGATTCTACAATGGAATAAATTCACTTTTTCCATATTTTTGCCTATTTTCTTAAAAATTGATTTTCAAAATGGACCGTTTGTATTTTAACGATTACACTAAGTCAGGGAGTAAGATTGTAACATAAACCATTTTAATATATAGAAAAATATTGAAACTTTAATTTAAAACAAGTTCTAAGAGCTATATATCGGATTATAGAATAAAATTTGATGAACAAACTCTTGGAAAAACTAGGTGGAAATCTTGTCACGTTCGCGATGTCACGTTACAAATTACTAATAAAACTTGTAAAATATTTAAAACGGTAGTTATATATCAAAATTATTTCTAAAATGGAAAACTACATTATTTTATTATGGTTTAAGAGTATTTTCTTCCAAATTACTCGCCACATTTCGCAGAGTTTCGCATTTGTCAAGATGAAGTCAAAAATGACTTCCATTTTTCGTCGCGTTCGCGATGCATTGTTTTCTATAAATAATTAAAAAACGACAAGTCTTCAAAGATTGTCTTTTATCATAAAAATAGAGTTGATAAAATGCATTAAACACGTGAGAAAACATTTTTGAAAATGTGAATTTTTGCCATTTTTTTTTTCATTTAAAGTCGTACGAATGTCGAGTTCGCGATCCTGGAAATACCCATATGTATGTACGCACTATATAAGTGAAACAGTTTAAGTTGTGATTAAAATACAAAGCTGGTGTTCACTTACATTGCTCACAGCTTATTTTTTATAAGCTTACCTTTAAAACGAATAAGGATATCATTGAAATTCGCAAGCAGATTTAATCATTAATATTTTAACTTAAACACAACAATTTATTTTTGTTTCTGTCGTATGTTATTTGTATCAATTTAACAAGAAAGGCGAAAAAACAGTCAACAGTATCAAGTAACTTGTCCTAATTAAAGCATATTTCACCTTTTGACTTATCCTTTTGTTTTCTGCCTTGTAAATACAACTCACTTATGGATTTGGGAATGTTAAAGCTCAACTCAGCTGTTTTGGTAAGCATTTAAATGCTCGTTTCAGGCCAACATCTGCTGGGAAATTCGAGAGACGCACAAATTATATGTTAATGCAATTGTAATTGATACAAATTTGATTTCGGAAAAAGCATAAAAATATGTTGCTGGCTTTTCATCTTGTTGTTGTTGTTGCTGTTGCTGTGGCATTGAAAATGAGAAATCATTTGGCAAGAATGGTGGGTGTGGCATATGTTGGCATAATGTGGCACACGTGGCAGCTGCCACTTGGCTGCTTACTGTGGGTGCGTGAGAATAAGAGGACGATGGGAAGAGGAAGGGAATCAGCTTTACTTTGCTTCCTCTCTCTCTCTCTCTGCGTTGGCAACGAACGCACACTCTCAAGATAACGTAATAATTTATATGAACTTTAGAGGGTCATTAATTTAAAGCTTATTCAGTTGCTCAAGATTTATTAAATTAACTCAAGTTGTGGCAGCCAACGGCAGCAGAAACGAATCAGCTCGAGGTGGCGGTGAGTCGAGGTCGAAGGTCACAAGTCAAGCACGCACGCAAAACTAAGAGAGGAATTCCCATTAGGGTCAGACGCTCAAATAGGCAGATAGTTGACTCTACTGATAATGATGTATTAGTTCGAGATTATTTGTTTGTGGAGAACGAATTACTATGAATCATGTTGTGGCTGAATAAAATACTCTGCTTGAGTTTGTGAATTCTAATGTTGCCGGAACTTTAAGCTATATTGATAATAATAATATATATTTCAATTTATACAAGTTTATAAATCGTTCATAAAGATTCAAATTTAAAGTGGAATTTTGTACTAGTATTAAATAATAAATGTTACAGCTCAAAAAATAAAAATTTGCAAACAAAATTATCAGGGATGCCACAGAAATCGCAAGCGAAATAGAATTCCGCAGAAAGCATTTCCGCACGGAAATTTCCGAGGTGCCGCAGAACATCGAGAGATTTTATTTTCTTTTTAGCATTTTCACCAACCATTTCGAAATAGGCAGCTAAGGGTTGACACCTTCTTAGTTTAAATTACCCAAGGGTTTGATTAGCAACTTTTTCAAGTTTATCATTGCAGAGCAATAAGCTTTTAATTTTTTTCTTATTTATGTATATAATTTAATTTATTTATGTAATAATTGATTTTGTTTAGCTAAAAAAAAGTTAAAAGTAACTGGCGCGTGAAAATAAAAATTACTCGACAACTCTAGCAACTGTCTGTCATTAGTCTGGCAACTCTTCGTGAAAAATGTTTTCACAAATTGCAAAATAAGTTAAGGGTTTTTTACAGTAAAACTTGATTTACCTCAAAAGACCAATTTTTTTTGAATGCTTAATTTAATCTTCGAATTCTGACTTAAAAATATGACATCGCTGACCCTGACTTCGAAAATCTTAATCGGACTAGGCGGATTATGCGCTAGTTCGTTCCGCGCAAAATTATTCTGCGAATTGATCTGTGGCGCAGCGAAATGAAATTGAAGTGAAATTCAAGTGAAAGCGATTTCTTTGGCACCCCTGTATTGTTTTAACTGATTCAAAATTGCATATATAGAATTTTAACTCAACTGTTTAGCTTTCTAAAGTAAGCCAGCAATCAATGGCCATTAAAAATATTGATAAATATATTAAGATGAGATTATTTATTATTCTTATAATTACCAATTTCCGTTAACTATAATCCTATGCACACTAAGAAGAAGTCTTCAACCTTGGCTGAAAACTTTGCTCAACCGCTGGCAGAAATGTTGATTCATCGAATCGCTGGTTAAACATAATTAAATTAACTGCATTGTAATTGTCTGCAGTCAAAACGAATAATAATAAATTTGTTTTCTTGAGAGAGGGGGGGAGAGAGAGAGAGGAGGGGGAAGGGGGCAGCACTGAAGCCACAATCCAATTTATTGCTCTTGACCGCGACTAGGATTTGGCTTGTTGATGCTGCTCCTGTTTCCTCTGCTGCCTCAGAATGCCGTCTGCCTCAGAATTGCAATTTACGTGCTACGTAAATGTTACAACAATAGCAACAACAACAACAACAACAATATATGCAATTGTAAAGGTAAGTTCGTGTCGGGCAACATTTGATTGAAACGCTGCAATTTGACGGAGGAGCTGGTGGGCCAGGTCAGGACCAGGACCAGGACCAGGACCAGGACAAGGTAGCTGTGAGTCAGCAGAAAAGGATACTTCATTGCGGTGTAGGTTTGTATTTACAAATGGTCGGGAATTTCAGGAATATTCATAGCATTGCCAACGCTTGACTGGTAACAACCACAAAAATGCATTGAATTGAAAATGTTTGAATTTATATTGCAAGTTTCACTTGATTGAGGCACTTGAAATCGTTTCCTTTTGATAGTACACCAGCCACTCGAAAGACCCTCCTTTCCTCGCTCCACACATTGAAAACAGATTTGCTAGATGAAAATTTGACTGAATGAAATGGATTTCGGAAAAGCTGTTGCAACCGGCGAACGTTCAACTAACAAGCTGCGATTTGCTGTCGATTTGTCTGACACTGAGACAAGTTGTTTTCCCAATAAATTAAAGCTTTTATTTCGTTGCAACTAATTCAATCTAATTGTTTACTTATGCAATACATTTTAAAGATCAGTCTAAAAGAATTGTGAGTCATGCTTTAATTGACAACAAAAGCGTTTGACTTTGTTTCATTTTAAAATTGGAAGAATGAATAGTAGTAATGGTAAACAAACCATAAAAGAAGCATGTATTATCAACATTAAACTGAACCTAATATGTATTTCATATTTTGAATTTAAATGGTACAAAATGTAATATAAGGAATACTAGGTAAAATATACAAAGTATTTTATCAATCAAAAAAAGAAAAAGAATGAAACAATTACTCTTAAAAGTGCTTTCAGTGAATTTTGCCATTCACATAACTCGCATCGGTTGTCAAACAAAAATACCATCAATGCAGAACCTGGTCACACTCTGAAAAGTTTCATATAAAAGTGCCTCAATCTAGTAGGCATTTGACCGACACAACAAACCGATGGAAATAGGACGTGTTCTATTTCTATCGGTGAGCACCGGTGACAGTTTTTTGACAAAAAACAGTCGGTGAAAAACGGCTCGTCTGAAAGCACTTTAAACAAAATTGTAAAACAAATCAAAGTACTCTGTAAAAGCCTGTTTAATATATGAAAATATACGGAGCTTAGAAAAGGTTAATTGAACTGCATTTTTAGCACCTTTGTATATGGCTCGGTGCATTGTTCAATTCCTACCTATTGTCCTTCAATTTCTAGAGAATCCCACACGGTTCAAAAAAGGACTGGTTGCATAAAGTTCTCAACTGATTTCGGCCAATTCAATGGCAATTGTAATGTCTGTAATTTTCCTGTAAGACACCGTAAAAGCGCAGAACTGCTTAACTGATTGAATTTGCATAGTTTTTACCAAAATTTGCAACGATATTTCTTGTCTAGGAAAGTTAAAAAAAAGAGATTAAAGAAGGAACACTCGACAGTATGCAGTTATTTAGAATATAAAATACAATTAGAAAATTACATAAAATTAAGAAATCAATTATATTAGTTACAATTTAAAGTTAATAACTGAAAAGATAAATAGTAAATGCTAAAAGTTTAATCGATCCAATAATAAAACTAAGAGGAAACAATACATTACAGCATTGTGATCTACATCTAAAATATTTTGTCTCTTAAATTTATAATCCATGACAAGTATCAAAAAATGCGCATTTCACGTAAAATATGCACAGCAAAATCATTTGAAAGGCATTGCCGGAGTTTTTTTGGTCAGCAGATTTGCCACAAATTCGGTGAATAATAAAAGTCGCAATTTAAGCATTAATTAGAGCCATCGAAGCGGGCCCATGAAATAGTTAGGTATCGATAGTAAGAGGGGAAGCAGAAGGAGCAGAAAGCAGAAATCGGACCAATAACCAAGGACAACGTGTCGTGCATAGCAAATGCGGATCACGTAGAAGGCAAAGGCGACAGGATGTGGATGCGATTGCGGTTACGGATACGGATACGCAGAATTCGAATTCGAATACGACTACGAATCTGATTCCGAGTCCAAATACTTACTTGCAGAAAGCAGATGAATGTGAAAGGTTTTTGCCCTGGCCGGAAAATGGCGAAAACTAACCGCAAGACAAAAATCCTTTGGAGAAGTTTTCAGTTACAGAGTGAGAAAATCGCAAATTTAACGTCATTCTGCGATGCGTTGATTTTTACGACATTTCAGCTGCGATTTCCATGCGCACAAAAAACTTTTCCATGGCCAACTCCATCTTCGACTCCATAAAACTACAAGATACGAGTGTTACCTGCGAAAAGTTATTTTTTTTTTGCCCTTTTTGCCCGTTGAATTCCAATAAACTGGCTGGCACAATATTAGTTTTTATGCCAAAAAGTATAAAGAAAAAGTTTGCCAACAAAAGCAGAGCAAATAAAAAACTGTAAAATCATTTAGGTAAACAGTGAGTGACTTTTACAGAGTTTGCCACGGAACGTATCTCACAGATACATGCAAACCAATCTACCATCTACCTACGAGTACTGTGCGAGAGTATGCCAAACTTTGTGCTATGTGACTTTCAGAATTTTTAGTTTTGATTTCAAGTTGGCCACGGTCTGTTGTCAGGCTCAGAGCAGAGCTCGCAGCTTAGCTGAAAATATTGCAACTTGCAGCAAAGTCACGTGCAACTTTACAGACATTTTTGGCATTACCTGGCGGCGAATGCTGCAAGGTGCAAACAGCTACCAAATGTTCTTCAATCTTAAAGACTGCGGACTGAAAACTGTCTACTCGTATGTTGGCAATTAAATAAATTTTCATTTAATAGCGATGACTGCACTCATACTCAGCATTTGTTTAGCACTCGTACTCACACTCCGGAACTCACATCGAATTTAACTTGCTGGATAAATCTGTCACGTGCTCACAACAATGACAGCAATGTGTTTGGGTTTCAGTTCGTGACGGGGCTAGTTTCCCCTCCCCCTTCCTCCTTCTCCTCCCCTTTCCCATGCCCCCTTCTTCACTGTCTGCTCCTGTTCCACTAATTGCAATTATTTCTCTTTACAAATGAGTTAAACAAGTGCTAAACATTTGTACGCACAGTCATCGTGGCGTGGCAACAAATTCCGACGTGGCAAATTACTGACTACCCCACTGTACACGTACTTATGGTACGAGTATGGTAATGGATGCGCTCGGCTATGATGTAACTAACAGGGTCAAACGCGTAGTAAAGACAACTAAATAAGTATGTATATAGTGAGCTTTTAATGTAATCATTAAGTGGACCTTAATAGCTTCATCTTCCCTTTGAATTCTGTACAATATAAACTGTTCAAATGTATCTTATTTTTGTGTGTTTGACTATTTAATATTTTGAACTGCTGTATATATTGAAATATTAAGGAACTATTATTGGAACTAATCTATTCTAAAATATTTTGTTATAATTACAAAAATCCGGAAACTTTATATATTACCAAATGATTGTTGAATTATGAATATTGGTGATTAATAACAAACTCCAAGACGATGCACTGCAAATTATTCAAATGACACCTCATAAAACTACAGCTTCACGTACATTCGCATCCGCAGCAACAACATCCGCCACCATCGCATCCGCATCCGCATCCGAATCCTCATCCTCTGTGATCCCTTAAACGATGGCAAACTGTTCAACACCTTTTGCAGTGAATGGAGCATAAGAAATCATATCAAGCGCTCCAGCGTACGGATATAATATATATAACAATTTTCACACAATTTTCCTAACACGTTATTTGCGCGTATTTCATATATCCTTACTGTCAGGATGCTTTACGTGTGTGTGTGTGTGTGTATGTACATGTGTATGTGTGAATTAGCGGCAAACGGATGTTGAATTGGTTTGCCTTTGCCTTTGGCTTGGCTTGCCACTCAAGTGTGAAGCAGATGTGAGCAGGGGAGCATCTTGTGGCAGGTTTTCCTTGTTCCGATGTTGACTGCTTGTTTTTATTTCCTTTTCGGTGCTGTGTATTGGAGTATGTGTGTGTGAGTGTGTGTGGAAGTCCTGGCACGTTGGCACGCTTAAATCAAAGCAATTTGCTGCGTAGCATCGTGTTGTAAATTATCGCCGCAGGATTTTGTTTTATTAAACTCGAGTGTTCATCTGTGTGCTCTTTCGAGCTTGTAAGCAGACTGAGATTTCTTAAGCTTCGGTATTCTTATACATTTCAGAAGCGTATAAAGTATGCAGGACTTTGTCTGAGTACTTGTGTGTATATGTTAAAGGTAAAATTCCTGATATTTCACATATATTTATTATTATTGAAAATATCTTAATTTTATATACAACCTGTTTCTCAAGCAAATTATAATTTTTAATTCCTGCATTGAATGGAAAAATATGCCATTTAAGTAGTTTGCACAATGCGATTAACTAACGAGCTCGCCCTTGTATCAACTACTTAAGCGTTTCATTTTTACCACAGAAAGAATGAACAAATAATAATATATTAATTTTAATGATGGATATTTATTGCACATACTGCCAGTAGTAAATTAAAAGGTTGACATAATATTAAAAACAACCTCTTAATAGTTACTACTTAAAGTATATGCAAAATTCTCAGCTTGAATTTTGAAAACTATTAAAATACTTAAAAAAAAAAATCAAGGAACACACATGTTAATTAACGAGTGACATTTTCTTACTGACTGCAGCTAGTGCCAAATATGTCTAATTTATACTTGAATTGTCCAACTCCCACCTCTCTTTTGCCATATTATCAGTCTTTGTCTTTCTATAATCTCTATTCTACAATCTCTATTTTGTTTTCGTACCCCGCAGGCAGAACTGCAATGAGAGAAATGTTCATAGTTATTTGTAAATGATAGCAATACTCGTAGAAAACTTTTAGAATCAGTTCTCTGGACTCGGCAGAGTAATCGGTATTTACTTATTGCTGAATTAATAAGAATTTACTACTTTCCAAAACACATAAAGAAATTATTATGTGATAACAAAATAAAGATAATTAAAAAACCTCTCTTTTTATGTAACAATTTTATTATACTTAATAAAGGTAAAATATTATAAATATAAAAAATATAATAAATAAAATAATAATAATATATACAATAAAATCATAAATATAAAGAATTGAATCAAATGCAGTTTAATTCTACGTCTTTACTAATTGTAATTGATAATAATATTTTTACAACACGAGTACAAATAAATATACATTTTTAATCTTCAAAAAATTTCTTTAGATTAAAAAGTAATTCAGTCATTAAATAACCCTAAACAGAGACATATTGGATCTTGTATAACTCGTATGTGCTCTTACCAAATGGAAAGCCAAGACCATTAGTCAATTTTCAGCATGGCTTTTGTTGCCCTTGATTGGTAATGCGACTTTTTCGGTGATGGCAAACCAAAAGAATCAGAGAAATTTACATACATAAATCAGCCTAGCGATAAGGTTAATACAATTGCCGGCGAAGCAACAAAACAAGTGTGCCTGGTTTTGCCCCTAGGCATAACTCCCTCCGATCTCCCTCCAAAGTCCCACTCGCTCCTCCACTGAGTCAATCCCCTTCATGGCAGTTTCTCTTACTTAACACGTCGTTTGTGTTGGTAAATCGGAGAATGAAGGCACAGACAGTCAGACGATTTTGACGACACACGTAACAATGTTGCCAAAATAGCATGACAACCCCAACAACAATAACAACAACAGCCACAATAACAGCAACAACAACAAAGGCAACAACAAAGACAACACAAAGAGCACAAAAATGGCATTAAAGCTGCCATAGCTGCCATTTTTCCACGTGTGCGCGCTTTGACAATGAAAAGTGTGCGTGGCATTTATGTAAGTGTATGTGAGTGTGTGTGTGTGCATCTATGTGTATGAATGATTGTGTATTAGTGTTGAAGGGTGCGACTGTGTCGCTTATGTGTATGATTTTTCACTTTTCCGTAACATTTTTATAAATTTTGACAGCACATTTTTTGTTCGATTTTGCATCTAAAGTGATAAAAATGTTTTTGTTAACTGAGAAGAAAGAAAAAATTCAGATTTTCTGAAGCATAAGGAGAATTTCTTAGAAACTTGACATTTGGACAGTGACTTTTTCTTAGGAAAATACTCGCAGTCAGTAAGATTATTTGAAAGCGGACAAGTCAAATTGTGACATTTATTATCTTCAACATTTTCAACAACGCTACCGATTTTTATTGAAAAATTCTTCAATGTATTATAGCTTAAATCTTAGAGTGTCAATATTTTAATATTGAAGGAAATAATCAATAGAAATAAGTTCATAGTATTTTGTAATTATACTCTTTCAAGCATTCTAGACTATGTGAATTTGATTTTATATTATTTCGGTATACAAGACATTTCAATCTATCTTTGTCATTGTCATCGAATGACGTTGCTCGCCAGTTATGGTAAATTAATAAATTAAGAAATGATCAGGCAAACCAAAAAATTGTACATAATTTCAATCTGACATTTAGCTTAAATATCAATTAAATTAATTCGTGTTAATAATAAAAAATAGACAAATCCAATACTGCAAATCATAAATTACTTATGCTGAACTGAATTGTCAAATCAAAATTGTTATACTTCAATTTCCAGCAATTATGCCAGCAGTCGGAACTTTGCGATAGACTAAAAAATGAGCTGTCAACGGATCTGTAAAGAAGCCATAGACAATAAACACAACTGGCGGCATAATAAACTAAATAAATATTACAACTTCATCAAGTGTCAACAGTCGAACACACTCTGGCAGTCCCGAAAAATGTGTGGCAAGTGTTGAAGCGCAAAGATTGATGATAAAAATGAAAACGAGAAACGGGAAACGAAAAATGAAAATGAAAATGTGACCCATAATAAGTTTGCTCATTTAGGTCTGAAATATTTTGACCGGCAAAGGCTCCTTTTGCTTCTGCTTCTTCTTGGCTCCTGCTGCTTGACATCATCATAATGCGTAGCTAATGTTGACATTTTTCCAACGGTTCAATGGGCATCGGAATTCCAACGTGTTTGGGTTCTTATCTACGCCCACGGCCACGCCCACCCGCTGGCAGCATATCTGAGGAATGTGTATCAGTTGTTGTTGCTGCTGCTGCTGTCCCATTGTTTGATTGACTTGACTTGGCCTTTGTTTCAATGACTCAAAACATCTTCATGATAACTTGTCAAAACAGTCGGAGCAAACAGAGACTGAGATAATGTCGGGATGGGAAGGGGGAGTGAAAGTCGTCGACGAAGAGGAAGAAGGAGGGAGGGACGGAGTCTGAATCGTCTTTTGGGACGTGCTGTTTGATTTGTTGGGTCTTTTTCATTTGCTGGTTCACTGCATGCCAAAGTAGTTCAATATTTTCAACGTCATTTACTTGTCATTAAACGAATATTGTGAAAGAAAAAATTTCATTGGCTGCCAGCCCATTTAGTGTTCTTATCGCGCCGTCACATCATTAGGCAACGCCCCCCCTCAATCCTCAATCCGAAATCCGCCATCCCCAAACCGAAGTCCACACTCCGTAGGACCCTCAGACAATGGAAAAACTGTCAACTTCGAGTACGAGTACGGGTGCGATTTTCTTATTCTCTCTTTCTGTCTGTGGATTTGTTTGCCCGGCAATTATTATCCTTATCATTGACACAAATCGCCATTTAATTAGTCCATTGCTTTGGGTGTCTTATTTGTGCTTCTCATTGATTTGTTGACATTGTCCCTGTCCCTAATTCTATACATTTCTCTTACTGTTACTGAACTGTCCAAAAGACAGCTGAGAATGTCGATTACAATGGATAATATAGTCAGTCGTCTGTCTCCGACAGTTGCAAATTATTTGGATTGGCTTCAATATTTTTTAGAAGCTCGTAGACAGCATTATATTTGTTGATTTTCGATTTCATATAGATTATAAGATTAATCTTTTGCAAACAATGGAAATTTGTGTAAAGTATGAATCTTAAAATCTTCAGAATTCTTAAAATTCCTCCTTGTATATAAGCGTTTTCAGATTTGATGTTTCCTTCATTTGGCCTTTAATTTTCAGAGAATTGAAAACGTTTTATCAAGATTCCATGAATAAAATATAGTTGAAAATATATATTTATCATCTCAGATAAGCGACACTCTAATCAATTAAAGCTCCATAAATATATTTACAATTAATTATATATTTCAGAAGCAAAATACTCGAAAATGTCAAGTATGAGTTACAATTGCTGACCAGCTATTTAGATACTCGGACACCACAAACGGAGTTAATAAATCACAGCAGCCTGGAGCAAAGACATAAATTACAATTAAAACTAAAGAAGGTATAATTATGTTATCTGTGTTTTAGAAATCCGGGCAGACGGAGCGACGGACAAGTTTAGAAAACATTTGACACACACACAATGCCCTCGTCGACTTTCTCTGTATTTGGCTGTGTAACCTTTATGTTTCACCTTTTGCAACTATTAATTATGTTAGTTAGTGTGTGTACAAGTATTAATGCGAATGTGGATACCATTAAAAAGAGAGAAAGCATGTAGCAAAGTTTTGCTGTAGTTGCAGCTACAGAAATTTGCATAAAATATAATATAAATGCCCCTTGCCAATGCCGAAGGTCCAACTGGTTGTCTTTTGTTGTCGACTTGGCGACTTAATTAACATTGTGGCACCAATAATTTATCCCACCTGTCATCTGCTTAAATTCAATGCAATTACATTGGCTTGTTGTATGTATCTTTAAGATACAACTCGTATCTAAGCCGCTTAACGTGGCGCCAATGCGATTAGCAGACAGCGTCGACTTTTAGCACTTGAAATGCAGTTGCCATATTTCTAAACCCAAAGCAAGCCAAGAGTCCAGTTCCCTAGCAGCATACGGTCAACATGGCCACATCGCCCTTCCCTTTCTCCTTCGCATCCGCATCCGCAACCGTTTTCGTATCTGTTGTATGTGTCGCCGTATTTTATAGCTAAACTTTCGCCAGGACACGCCCTGTTTTGAGTGTGTGTTGTTGTTGTTTTGTTATCTCCTTTGACATTGCCTGCCACAGTTCATTTTGTTTTCCCTGCAATTTCTTCCTTGTTGTACACAATTAACAGCTATTGCTGCTGTGGCACTTGCCACCATCTCCTGCCTCTGTCCTTCGTCCTCCGTCCTCTCCCATCCTTCTTCCCCCTTATCCGACGTCTGTTTGCTTAGGTGTGTTGGGAGTGAAAAGAGGGGATTTTGTTTGCGTTCTCAGTTGCTTTAGTGGGCGTGGCCCATTGTAATATGCACATTCGCTAGAAACCAGTTAACCAGTCAACCAGGCCAGCCCCAATTGTTGCCCCGAGCCTGTTGAGTTTTGATCCTTTCGGTGCTCCTTGCTGTGACTTGCATAATGAGTTACATGTTTGTTGTGGCTTCGGTTGTTTTGAGGTCCTCTGTTGCCTTTGTTGCAAGCCAACGATCTGAATTTAAAATCATTTACCCAGCCACAATCGCAATGCGCACAATTTAATTCCAAATTCAAATTATGAAATATTTTGAGAGCTTTGAAAATATTTTGTTCTATATTTGTTAATTTAAAGTAATTTTTAATAATTTTATTATTTAAGTTTTTTTATTATTATAATATTAAATTCTAGTCCATTGTGATCTACTTTAAGTGTAAATGAGTATTTAATATATAATCAGGCTTGTTCCGGTTTTCACTTTTTATTTTATAGCATTAAGTGAAATGCATTTATTCACTTTGCATTTAGGCTAAGTAAATAAATATGATCTTTTTTCACTTTATCGGACTTTAACTCATCAACTCAAAGTGATATTAATCCGCAGAATTTCACCGAAAAGATATTAGAGCAGGTTAAAGAATTTCACTTCCGCAAAATCTTACCGAATGTGAAAACCGGAACAGGCCTGAATATTTATAGGAAAACAGTTTCTATATTGGAAAATAATACTTCTTTTTTATTTGAGTTATTAAATTTTTAATGATTTTAAAAGCTGGATAATTTTTCATTATTATTTATTATTCAAATACATTTATTTCTGCAATTTATAAATTTCGTATAACTTTAATTTTAAGTTTATATCTATTAAATAATAAATATAAAATGAAATATGAATCTATGGCTCTAGCGGCTAGGGATAGACAAATAAGTATAAGCTGGATTATAATTGTAAATTTCGGAATAAAATAGATAAAAATAACAGATAATTGATATTTTTAATATTATTTTTTTTTACTTTATTTCGGATTTTAGATCTAATATTATAAATAATGAAGCTATTAAACTATTACATTCCTCTTACTTTAATGCATCCAAGCTTAACATACTATAATCTCATCAGGAACAGATATGCTTTAACTAAAAAAAGTCAAAGTTTCAATCAAAAGTGTTTGCAGCCAGGAAACAGTTCTGGCAGAGCTGATTCAAGCTGGGGGCTATGAAGAGCCATTGCAAGTGACAACTGGCAACTGGCAACAAATGATTTAGAAAATGATTTATGGCACATTCATCTAATTACCACAACGCCCGCAGAGTTGCACAGAGGACAGAGAGAACAGAGCAGAGCAGAGCAAAGCAGATCCTGGCTCTGACCATGACGATACATGGCCGGGAACCGAGGCAAAAAGGCAAAGTCCAATGCAATGCTGATGACAATTGTGAACGTTTTGTTGTGCGTAGCTCTGACTGTATCGTTATATGTTTGTGTGTGTGTGTTTGTATGTGAGTGGGTGGGTGGCTCAGTGTGTGTACAACACCAATGCTGACATTAATGACGCATGCCATCAGCCAGAAGCTGGAGGAGGAGCGAGTGGCAAGTGGCAAATGGCAACAAGCCTGTTGCTAAACCTTTTTCCGCGAATGTAGCGCATCAATCTCAACATCAGTTGTCTGTCGCGCTGGGAGTGTAAAGGGGCTGTGGGATTGGGGGAAATGGATTCCAGCCCTAGCACCCGTATTAATATCGCATCAATTATAATTTTCATCTGGCAACAAACCAAGTTGACAACCAAATGCGTTTTAGTTATGTGATTTGTTGCAATTTTTGCTCCCATTTTTCGCCAACAACTGTTGATTGTTGTTGATATGCCTTTCTGCTTTCCCTTTTCCCCTAGATCATGTATCAATTTCACACTGACAATTTAGCCTCCATTGATATTTAATTTCGGTTTGTTGGAAAAACAATATCCTTGGAGGAAAACAAAAAAACAAATGCATGTTACATGGTTTACTATTGATTTATCATTATGGTCGTCGTGTTTGTTTGACATTTGTTTTGGCCCAATGTTATTGACAGTTTTGGCTAATGATTTGTTGTCAACTAAACCGTATTGTGTGTCCTTATACTCTGTGCAATTGCTTACAGCTTTGATTTGATTGTTTCATTGGCTTTAAGTCAGAGCACTCAACTAAATTCAATCAACTTAAAGTTGGTTCAATGAATGAGAGTGAAGGATTTAAACTACGGAATGCTCAGCGCTCATCTCTGTAATACCCTTTATCATTTCAACAAACAAACAAATTTATCTAAACACATTAAAAGAAGTGAAGATGCACAAGTGCTTCCCCAAGAAACTATTTTCTTAAATTGCTGATCGTTTTTGGATAGCTAGATACGACTGACTGGTATTATTTTACGAAATGTATATCAAAAATCTAATTATATTACATTTATAAAAAAAAAAAAAATTAATAAATAAAATAAAATAATGAAAAAACAACCTCACATTATGTTATATTATAATTCTAAAATTTAGTTTTTGTTTTATTATTAATCCAAAATTTAACTTTAAATTGAGTTGTTGGTACTGATAAAAACCATAAAGTATAAAGCCGCGTTTCCTTTCGAACTGCGGCTGACAACTGTTTAAGCGTATCAGACGCAGAAATAAACTCAAAATTTAATTCAAA
Source organism: Drosophila suboccidentalis (assembly GCA_037043435.1). NCBI lineage: Eukaryota > Metazoa > Arthropoda > Insecta > Diptera > Drosophilidae > Drosophila > Drosophila suboccidentalis. Next base: position 6,801 of record JBAMBK010002490.1, on the reverse strand, counting down.
TCAAAACTTCTCATAGCGTGGAGAGGAGGAGCAGAGTTTCAAAGCTTTTCAATGCTGTTTTTCCAGCATCTGTCAGAAAAATAAACAAAACTGCAAATTTTATCGTGCTGAACGTTTATGCGCAAATTGCTTCCAGGTTTCCGTCGCGTTGTCTGTCCGCGTGTCGCCTTATCGAATTTCAGGCAGGATGATGCCAGGACTCAGGTCTCAGGACTCTAGAGTCTTGAAGGCACCAGTCGTTGAATATATATATACATGTATATATGTAGAAGCCGTGTTGTCGCCAGTTGACAATGGGCACAGATTTCTTCTCGGCGTGCTCCCCGGCATAGTAAAGTTTTCTCTGCTCAAGGCGTGAAATGAAATCGACAGTAATTTGTGTTTATCTCTCTCTTTATCTGTGTTTGTGTATTTGTGTCTGTGTGTTGAAATAACAATTGTCACAAGTTTTGCTTGGGTTTTGCAATGCGAAAAGTTCTCAAATACGATGCGAAAATTACTTTAATTTGTGAACTTGACTTTATCAAACTATAAGATCCAACGACTTGTGTTAATGTAACCAGCAAATATTTCATCTTCGACGTTTGATTTGAAGTCAATAAGCCAACTTTATCATACTCGTATTGCCATATGTCTATTTGGGCAGGGGCAGGGGCAAGGCAAGGCAAGGAAATGGAAATGGAGCTCCCAATGTCGCTTTGATGGCGCATAAATAAGTGCCTATGAATAATTCATGTCCTATTTATACAAAATCGAAATGATAATCGTGCACCTTAGCATTTAAATCAGAGATGCTGACTAGAAACGGGACGATGAACGTTGGCAGCCTCTCTTGAAGGAGTAAAGGGAGTGAAGGGAGTGAAAAAACAAACAAATTTACATGGATGCGGTGTGAGTAAATTCTGAAATGGTTAAGCTTTTTGAGAATTGACTTGACGATTGGTTAAGTCTTTTTTAAGGCTAACAAATTGCCAACGAAATACAGTAATCGTCACGATTAAGCTCTATTGAGCTTAAGTGAAAGAGTCAATTTAATATTAAGATGTAACTCTGCAACAACTATTTTAAAACTACATTCATATTTTTGCTAAGACACAACTTTGTAAGTACTTTGATGATATTATTTAAATTTCAGATAATTTAGATTTATTAATTTAGAGACAGATTGAAATAGTAATGAATCCATGATCTATTTAATTCAAATTATCTGAATACATTTTTTTTTTATATTTTAAATAGACTGTAAAATTATTTCGTTATGTCTTTAATGTGCCCAAGTAATTCACATGTCCCGTCGGTTGATTTGGCAATTTGCAAATGTGTCTCGGCTTGAAATTGATTATCCATATCAAGTCATATAAAGTGATAACCATCTATAATTATGATACTGCAAGCAGCTGCAACCGCTTTTCATTTCCTCGCCATTACCGTTACCCAGCCAGACTTGTTGCCGCTTGCCACTTGCCACTTTCCAGTTGCCACTTGCGGGGGGCCAATTGATATTTATGGCTTGTGCGGGCTTGCAAGCCCGGCGATAACACGCCTCACTGAGCCCCGAGGAAAACTCGCACTGAACTTAAGTTCAAAATGCGAGGCGAGTGTTCGATGTGTTTTCAAGAGTTTAAGTTTAAGTTTCCACCACCTCCAGATACGAGTACACAAGTATTTATTCATAACTGTAGTGGCGTTTAACCCTTTGGCCACGACCCCTTCAGTGGTACGCCTTAGCAGGCTGCCAAGCATGCATTTTTGCATTAAATTGTCTTGTTGAGGGGGAAATCGCATACACTTGATGCCATAGTAAAACCGATTTGCATGAGACTTCAGCATGGCCTGGATGAATGATAAGGGAGATAAGAGCCAGAAGAAGAAGAGAAGGAGAAATTCACTTGGCATTGTCGTCAGCAGCTGCTGAAATGCATTTCGCCTGACAGTTGATAAACGACATGAGAACTGGAGAACTGAGTACTTACATATATATATATATATATATATATATAGTCAAGTTTACTTTGGCTTCACACATGCAAAACAGCGAGTCCCAAGTCCTAGAAAATATTCACTCATTCTTCTATTCGGGAATCCTTCAAGTGCCCAACTGAGTGATGATTGTCAGACGTTTCCATCTTCACTTTTATTTCCATTTTTATATTTTTTTGTTGCTGGTGGCTTATCGCGCACTTGTTGCTGAGGCTTTGCATAATTTATGATCTTTAGTGTAATTGCCATATTTTATGTCGGCATCCAAAGATTTAACGACCATCCCATATTTGTAGGCGTCGTCGTCGTCGTCGTCGTCTTCTTATCATGTGCCACATTACGTGGACCAGGGCCCAAGCCAAAAAAAGGAAAGAGCTGTGGCACTTAAGCCCTTTAAAATTTATGTCAAATGCATTTGTAAAATATGCCAAACGAACGAGTGGCAAAACCGATTTCTGCGCCATTTAAACTAACACAGTGCTTAGCACAGTGGGGCAAAAATACGCAATTTCGACAAATTTAATGACTATATTTAAATCGATTTATATTTAATTTGATTTAATTGCACTTGCATAATTATTGATACTTATTTGAAGTCCGAGTAAGGTTTTTTGAAACTTTAATATATATAAATTAAGTCTTCTTAATGTCTAGCTGAAACTATTTAAGAGATATTTCATAAAAATCAGAGTAATATTTAGAGTTTTAATTTAATATATCTAAGCTATCATTAAATAAATAATTGAATATTTACATTTTAAATTGATCACTTAAATAAATAATTTTTTTTATATAAATCTTATAAGGTCTCTCTTTTAATCGATTTAGTCAGATTTAGTGTATGGATCCAAATATGTGATATATAACACACTAGTTTTATTTTTTTTTTAAATTTTTAAAGAAGCATTTCTGTAATATATTTTAGGTTTCAGTGAAAGATCTCCATTGTACAGGAGAATCGTCCAACCGCCAATGCCAATGCTGCCAATGGAAAACGCTTTCTGCCAACGTTCGAGTAAAAACAAAGCACGATAAAAAAATATAAAAAAAATCTTTGTGCATTTTCGTGCAGTTGTTGGTTGTGGCAAATGTTCGTGCAAGGAAAATGTAATTTTTACTGCACGTTTGAGTTTGGAAGTGGCGATGTTCCCACACATATGAATACACCATACATGCTCATATGAGTATGCATGAGTGTATGAATGTGTGAGTATTTGCATATAAGTCGCAAATGCAACAAAATGGCGACAAGCGACCACGTTCCTTGTCTTTCAGTGTGTGTTGTCTTTATCAGCATCGTCCTCATCGTCGAAGTTTTTGTGTTTTTGTATGTTTCTTGGCTTTTATAGAAAATACATTTCCACTATTTTTCCTGTAAGCACTCGCCTTGACGTCTTGGGCTGAGTATACCCTGTTGATATAGCTGAGCAGTGGGGTATTTCAAACTGAAATAAAATAAATACTCGAGCATATTCAGTCAGAAATATATTGTACATGAAGGAATACACATCACCGAAAAATATATAACTCCAGCTCGATTCAAATATATATTTTTGTACTCAAATAGAGAAACCACAGATTTACCATGGTGGAAAATTTGGATCGTAGCCTGTTGACTTTTGCAAGCTACAGCGATTACTTGAACTCATTTATAAAGAACGATGACTATCTTTATTTGGGCAGTATGGGAACTGTAAGAAGATTTGTGAAGCTTGGTTATCGCTGTAGCTCCAAGGTGTTCGAGGAAAGTGAATTCCACAAGATTAGACATCAACTAGCTATCCTTATCAATCCGAAGGTCACATCTGATGTCCTTTATGGCAGATACTTTAAAGGAACCGATGCAGCATTGAAAGCCTTGATGGAACGCGAAGAACCGAATATGCTTCGGAAATTATCGGTAAGCTATCGGCCAAAGGCAATCCAGTAATTGATTAAGTGAGTCTCTTTTTCCAGACAATTATATTCTTACAGGTACGACAACGTAGTGGCTTCGATATCTCGGGCTATATCGACTTTGAGAAGAGTCTGCGAGACTGTAATTTTCAAAAGCCAGATAGAACCAATTGGAAATCGGTTTTTGAGGGTAAAACACTTTTGAGACCGAAGCCAACCGACTTGAGCTACTTTGACTGGCACAAGGGACTTGTCTACCACAATAATACTGACAACTTCCACGCCGTTAACGGGGGAGAAAGTTTAATATTTATGCATAAAGCCGATCACAAGCTTATTCCAGTGACGGACAAGCCCAGTATGTATTCAATAAATGTTGTCCGCCTTATGATAAAATCAGAATTGTACGGGTTTATGACTTTATATGATCATGTCGTTAGATGAATTCTAAATAAAAAAAAAACTTGCAAAAATGCAAAAATACTTAAAGATATTTAAAAAGATATTATTTACTTACTTAAAGTTGTATTTTAAATTTCGAAAAATGCTGAATTTTATCCAATTATAATTTAAATTTTTTTTTATATGATTTTTGGTATATTTTTGGTTAGATTATAATAAATATTCGAGTTAATCAATTAATTTTGCATCTCTGGAATTATTCACAAAGACTTTACAACACGATCACAAAAGTTGACTGATAAATTTCAGAAATCTTTAACTACAACTTACCTGAGTATCTTTCCGTTGGAGCAGTTCTAATTCTTTGTGCATTTTTGGTTATCTCATTCTTTTATCTTATGCAAATAATGCATGCAGCATGCAAATATTTCCTTCTATAGCTTATGGCAGGCTTGATCTGGACGGCCGGCCGGATAGGCAGGCGTGTGTGTGTGTGTGTGTGTGTGTGTGTGTGTGTGTGTGTGTTGGTGTGTAGCATTTACACACGCGACAAGCGTGCTCCTAAATTTGGTCACGAAATGCCAAAAACATTTTTGGCGTTAAAGAAGTGCAAACGATGTTGCTCAGACAACCAACAACAAATATGGAGATCACTCCATCCATTTTGTCATGACTAAAGTTTTGTCTTAAATTTCATATTTTAAATGAAAAATTCGAAGAAATCGAGAAAAATGAATATAGGGAATTCAGTTGTGCATATAAATCAATACGCACTTCTGTCCAAATACTCGTATTCGTTTTCGTATTCGTCTGTTTGTGCCTACATGCTCAATATATATTGCGCAAATAAAATGGCACCAACAAGCACGCACCATATTGTATTTATGTAAATTTATTTCCGTTACATTTCCGCCATTCAATTGAAAATCGTCGTGTGATTTTCCCTCATTCCTTTTAACCTTGTGCGTATATTTGTTTTGTTGTTCACTCTGAAGGCTGAATGCTGCCCCCAAAATCGCTACGGCACTGAAATCACAGCAGCCTGGCAAAAATATATTAACAAAGTAACGAAAGAAACAACAAAATATACTCGAAAAAGAACTACAAATATGCATCATTTATTTATAATATATTCGTTTGGGAAGGTTCGCTCTGAAGGCCCCGTTATGAGGCTGCTCACTGGGGCATGTAAATTGTGGCAAGTCAATCTGGAAGGTTTTCACAAGCTGCAACAGCGAATTAATGTTTCACTTCATAAGCAAAGCGACAAATGTTTTTGCCGAAAAAATATTTTAAAGTATTTTTTAAAATCGAAAATATAAATATTCGTTTAATATTGATCATTAGGAAATATTAATTTTATTTAGGAAATTAAAACATAAATTTCCATTTGGCTTACAAATTTATAAATTCATAAAACACATATTTAAAAATGTTCTACAATAAATGCAATCAAGAAACCAAAATATTGAATAAGACAAAACCAACTCTAAATTTGTAAAATAAAATATAGCCAGCAATTGATGACTTTAACATTCTTAATTTTTAATTTAACAGCTTTTACTTAAGGATAAAAGCCTGTTCAAGCTCCTTTAATAAATGGTACAATTTTTTCTGAACATAATAAATTTAATTGATTGTTTAGTTTAATTAAATTATAAATTATGAATGAAAATTATGAACCAAAGAGAAAAGGGTAAAATAAATTGACCTATAACAAGACACAGCATCTTGAGCAAGCAATTGATTCAGCTGAATGTGTTTAAGTTTCCACTGCTCTATTTTGAAATGTTTCCCTTGGTATATATAAATATTGATCATTAAAGTTTCTCAGAATATTGATGGAATTTCTTTCAAGAGCCAACAGCTTTCTTTGCACACTTCAGACGATAAGTTTTTCAGACTCGACCATATGAAATGGCAGTCAAATTCAATTCATTTACCTTATTGTCATATCTAAATTGTTTGACTTTGGCTTTTGTTGTTGCTCAAAAAGGCAAACAATGGGATGGCTTATTGTTTTTCAGACAGGTGCACACAAAGGCATACTTTTATCACACACACACACACACACACACACGCACACATACACATAGACATGCACATACAAATACCTATACCTCGACATGAAAGATATACACTTCTTCTTTGTCTATTCATCAGAGCGAAAGGCTGATAAGGACAAACGCTGAGCTGATGAATAGGAAATTACAAAATTCCCAATGCATATTGTGCGCTTAATTAAACGTCGAGAAGGACCCTGAACTCTCTATGGCCAAAATCAGAGCTACGTGTGACGAGTAACGAGTGACGAGTGACATGGAACGAGTACTGAATAAAAATGTGTAATGAGCAGCTCTCAGTGCGAGTACTCGTATTGCTGTGATTATTTTTGGAGCCTGTCGAGGACCTGAGTTGGCTCTAATCATATCGAGTTGATGTCCCTCCTGATGCCTATAAAACAATAACAATAACAATAGAAAATGCTCATCAATGCGCTTGGCTGCTCATCAAAATGTGCAC
>JBAMBK010002477.1:0-55323 GCA_037043435.1 Drosophila suboccidentalis | reverse complement strand
GAGTTGATGGTGCAGATACATTCGTTATGTCGTTATATATGGGAAAGATTTATCCGTCTTTAATGTGGTTTCAGCAAAATTGAGATTTTTGAGTGATAAGAGTCCTGAAGGAAATGAGCGTTATATGCATTTACATCAACAAAACAAAAACAGTTTTTGGGGGGAAACAGTCAAATTTGACAGTCAAAATGAACAACGTTTTTTCAGTCTAAAGATTAATTTGCATCCCCTTGTTCCCATGACAGCTATAAGATATAGTAAACCTTTTGATTTTCAAATTTGGTCAAGATGTATCATAGTAAAAAAATTCACAATTTGTAAGTTTTTGCACTATGAATTTATCTCAGCTGGCATTATGAAAATTTCCACACCTTCTAGGTCTTACCGTTTTGGGCTCTACAATGATTATTCAGTCAGCCAGAACAAAGAGATTTACATATGTACATACATATTGATGTATGTATATCAATTTGGGACGATCTTTGTTCAACGAAACACCTGCCACCAAAATTGAAGTGGACGAGTTTTAATGGTGTATGGTCTTAAGATTTTCGTTACTGACCGTTTTTTTTTAAAACCATTGGTCCAATGGCGGAAACAGGGAACCGTAGGTGCCTGGAAAATCAAAAAACAAAATACAAAATCTGTTTTGCCCACAAAAAAATGTACTATTTTCAATAAAACTGATGCAAGGTACAGACGAATATAAATTGTACCAGTTTTGGTACATATAAAAGTTCGTTTTTATGTACCCACATACATATCATCTAAAATTGTACGGTACTTTTGGAAATTATTACGATTGGCGCCTAATCTGCCGCAGCTGTGCATCATTAAGTTTTATTGCCAGCTAAATGGCAAGTGTAAGCATATTAATGGCATGTGCATCGTATACAATCGTACAATTGTATATTAGTTTGTATATACATACATATGTATGCATGTATGCGTGTACTTGTATAGCTGCCCTATTCAATGTTTTTAAATGACAATTCCGCTCACACTGCTGCTTAATAGGCTGGTGCGTACATATATACAGTGACTCAAAAACGTGTTGGCACTAGTGATGTGAAAAAACATTAGATGATCGAAATGAAGATTTCGTGGCTTTGATGAAAATTAATAAATGTTCATGAAAATATTAATCACATTGGAGTTCTAAAAATGTATTCGGAAATATGTTGATATGCCAAAGAAAGTTAAGATGGTGATTTAGAAAACATAATACATAAATTCATAGTTGATTTTTTCATCTATTTTAAAATCTATTTTCCGTTCGATTAAGCATCAAAATGTATTATGCAATAAAAATTATATGTTAAATTAGAGGTGTCATAAATTTAAGTTATAACAAGTCGAGGATACCCGTTACTTATTTAAATAAATTTAAAATATTTTATTGCATGCTTTTAGGCACTTACATTGCTTAAAAACTTTAATCAGCCATTACCACCTTTTCTATTTGTCCGATCCTGTTACGATTTAAACTATGATGACAGGTAATAATCGTCGGTAACGTTAATTAGTAAAAAAATCCTAATTTCTATCTAATCTACGAATAAATGTTGTGAATGTATTTGCCTATAATGTGCACAGATGTGTATTTATGTACTTATTTACATACATACATATGTATAATATGCTATAGGGTTAGTCTGTGCGAATGTGCGTGCGAGCTGTAAAAGCTTCACACAAACGCTCAACCGACATGACGGCGAATAAATTCTTTTCAAAATAATTTGCGTAAATTTAGAACCTGGCGCCAGGAAATAATCAGGCGTCGTCGCCAACGCAAATGGCGCTCGCTGCGATTGCGGCCGCCATTGTTGTTGTTGTTCTTGCCGCTGCTGTTGTTGTTGTTATTGTTGTTATTCTTGCCCGGTGCGTTTGAGATGAATGCGTTGAGGTTGAGGACAGTGCTGCCAACTTTCAAGAAGATTATCAAAATGAAAAACTAAAAGTTACCCTGTAAAGTGATATTCTCGCTCTGTTGCCAATTCTCAAGATGTATTCTTGTACATTGAAGATTCTGTAATATTATCAATTAGATGTGATCCACAAATCTGTAGAGAGTTTGATTTCAATTGCTTTTGAAATTTTCCAAACGAAATGTCGGTGATCTTGAAATGTCAAAAAATTTTATTTTTCGCACATATCTATTTTCGTACTCGCCCATATTTCAAATTTTAACAAAATTATTAATTTGTTGTGTATTTCTTTTTAGCAAATTATTTTGTTTAAAATATATTTAATAACATTGTCAATTTTAAAATAAATGTTAATTTATTAAAGAAACTAAGTTGTATTCCACTTTATAAAATCCCTAAATAATATTTGGACTGTTGAAAGCAAGAAAATTGGTGTTAGGAACACTGATCTTTGCTTTTGGGCTGGTCTACATTTGTATGAATGTATTGAGCTTGATAAACCTCTATGTTAGGATCGCGGAACTACACCGGAACCGTTAGCCGAAATTAACCGTCATATTTAACCGAAATAAACTCCATTTCAGAAGAACCGAAAAACCATTAATTGTTTTTCGTCTATTTGTTATTTTGTATTTCACTAAAAAATGCTTAAAATATAGTTAATTTTTATACGTACAATAAATTTTAATTTTTTTACAATAAATTTTAACTGCAAAAAAAAATTTTCAAAAATATTTTTGCTAGTATTTTTTTATAATTTTTTGAAAACTGCAAAAAAGGCACTTTTTGCATGAAAATGAGGAAAAATTGGTTAAAATTGTCATTTTTAGGATTTTTGAAATATTATCAAAAATACTAGCAAGAATATTTTTTAAAATTTTTTTTTGCAGTTTCTCTTAGAATTGTTCCAAGAATTTTTTTGCATCAAAATATTTTTTCTTTCTTTCTTTATTGGATTTCCCAGCACTACAAGTTTACACTTATTATTTAATGTGCTAGTCACAATGTGTTTTGTTTACTTAATATTAAATTACATATATTATATTTAAAAACTATATTTTACAATAATTAAATTTGTTTTTGTGAAAAATCGAGGAAAAAAGTTGAAAAAGTTGACTTTTGTAAAAATTCAAAATATTCCATGGGTACCCAATGGGTTAAGGAAAATTTTGCATCATTCGAACGAAAATTAAATGACCTTTCCCAAATATATATAATAAGCTATTATTTTCCTATTTAAAGTCAAAATATTACATTTTTAAGGGAGTGCAAAGAATTTCTTGACAAACTGTATATATATAAAACTCTTTGTCCTGACTGAAAATCTGAGAATCAACGTGTGGCCCAAACGAAAAAAGATAAAAAGCGGAATTTTTCACACAACATAGATAATTTCATGGTGCAATAAGACGGCTTTTCACGAAATTCGACCATTATGTGGTCGTAATTCGGTGGTGGTAATTTGCTCAAAGTCAGATGACTATATCATATAGCTGCCATAGGAACAATCGGCATGCAAAATAACTTTTAGTATGAACAACTTTTTTTGTTTCTAGATATTTAACCAAACTTGCACATACTATTATATTTATATTAAGAACTGTCTAGGGGGCGAAGCCCCCGAGTAAAGTATATATTTAAGTATAGTAAAATTTTTAGTAAATGAAAAGAAAAAGAAATAGAAATGCGCTTAATGAAAACAATAAAACATTATTATTATATGTATATGAATAATTTATAAACAATTTTTAATTATAAACAAATCATATAAAAAAGAAGAGAATTCAAGAGAGAAACACTGGAATACGAAAAAAAGTCAAGTGTGGCAACCCTGGTTGGTACGTTCCGGAGCTGATATTTGTTTCGGATTGATTCCCTGATTGTTTACTTCTGTCAAAAACGAGCAGTTAATTTTATTTGAAAATGTTAAAAAAAAAAGAATGCAGACTGGTAAATTGTGCATTGCCCAATTACTGCATAAGAGGCATTCAGAAGTACATCTTGTTTCTGGTAACAACCGTTGTGCTCTTTCAAGTTGCACTTAATGTGCATGTTAAAAAAAAAAGCGTGTACCTCCCAGATACACGATGGAAGAGACCTATAACATGGTTCATTGGAGACTTGAAAACGTGGTTCGTGCCGCTTTTACCTGTTCAACTGGCGACAGTCGCCGATCCTCACCGCAGTCGCAGTCGCAGCATCAGAGTCTGTCTGTCTGTCGGCCGGTCGGTCGTTGTCTGGCGAACAGCGAACAGGGAACATCGAATTGACTTTCCGATACCGACTGGGACGGGTTTTTAATGATGGCGCCGAGCACATTAAACAAGTCGATAATGTTATTCCATCCACATTGGCCAAGGGAACAGAACACAATTCCAGGAATTGTAGCGAAGACGATGCCAGTCGGTCGGTCCGTTTTGGTCGGGATGTACACACATAAGCATACATGACATACATTGTCCATTCCAGTCGAGAATTCTCATAAAAAGTAAAATTATGCTTGGCAGCTCCAACGTTGTGAATGTCCACTGATCTTTCTTAATATTTAATGCCCACGAATGCTTGACTAAATGATACCCTATCGATACTCTGATGTAAAATCGCAAGATCACAAAAATACAATGCACATCAAGTATCAGCATTTTAAGTCAAAACAAAAAACAATCGAATAAAAAACTTCCGTAGATTTATTTACCCAATCGAATTACATAATATCCAACGGTTTCACGCTATGTATGGAAACTTAATACTTATACGCAGTATTATTTAATTAAAGAATTATGAATTTGCTACAGGTCGACACTCATCCCTTATTCCGTTCCTTTTTTGTTCATCTGTTGTTGTCCAATGCAAACGATCCCATCAATCATCTAAAATGTCGAATACAGCGAAGTGAGCAAAAATCAGTTGAGGTTTTCAGTTGGAGCTCCATTTGGTGTGTCTGTCCGTCCGTCGGACCGTCGAATTGGACGCCACTCCATGCGGCTTCGTTGTGGTGATTAAGGCAATGTTGGAATTTCGCTACTCCCTTTGTTTCTTTACATTTTGTTGTTGTTTTTTGGCTTGGCTTGGCTTGACTGGGCATTTTTTCATTAGGTCTTCAAGAATTGTTAGATTCACGCAGCGCGAGGAGAAGGAGGCACTGGCGACAGCAGAGGGACAGAATGGGGATGGGGACGGGGACGTGGGGTAGGGGCAAGTCGTAATCAGGTTTAACTGGTACCGGGGGCCAACCGAGTCGAGAGCGCCAACAACAATGCTGACGTCTGCAGCGCCAGCTTCCTCCGCTCCCAGCGGCAAGCGCAGCACATCAAACGATTTGTGCGCCAATAAAATGTCCCCAGTGCTGCTGGCTGATATGCAAACATTATTTATTTTATTTATTTATTTCATAGCGCCGCGCTGATGTTTGGCCTGCCTGCGCTTAAGTTTGTTGCTGTTTTTTGTTGTTTTTAAGTGTTTCTGTTTTTTTTTTTTTTGCTGTTTTTGTTTCTGTTTCTGTTTCGGCTTCGCCTTTGCTTTGGTTTTTGTAGTATGTCTGTATGTATTTTCGAATACTAATATTGTACTATTTTTGTGAGACATGATCTCATCGCACAGCTCGTCTTAAACACGCGCATTTCAAACCGTAACCCGTAGCCCCGTAACCGGTAATCGGTAATCGGTAACCCGTAGTCTGGTTAAACTTACAATTAATAGTCAAAAATCACAATTATTTGCGCATCAAAGTCCAATCTGGACATGATTTAAGGATCCCACTACTTTTAAATGATGTGAAATCTATTGGAATACGCCATTACGAGATACCCTGCGACTGATTCACACTGAGCATATTCGATTCACATTTACGAGCATTTAAAATTCCAACAAAATTATTCATTATTGATATGTTTATTTTATAATATATTGTAATAATTATTTTTTAAAATTAATTTAAAATTTAGTTCTTGCACCTTTGATAAAAATATTAATTTTATTTAATGCAATATGTCAAATCTCTCATTATATATTTTAAATTCTTAAAGCATTGGCTTCAGGAAACACTTGTTTGCTTTTGGGCAAAATTTGAATTTATTAACATTAAGTAATAACTTTATTTTATATAGTTTAAATGCCTTTTAAAAAAGCCTAATTAGCGATCGATCGTTTCTGTGGCAGCTAAATAATATTGCGTTTTATATTTGACAGATTCCGACTCATTTGTAGAACAATCTTTCAGACTTAGCTTTAGATCAGTGGTCGGCACCAACACAGTCATATGTTTGCATTGCGTTAGTGTGCATTTTTGTTCGCCTAACAGCAAATTATAACAGCAACATTCCCAACAGAAGCAAATCGTAGTAGTGTGTCGTACGTGAGTGTACATGAGCGGCAGCGCAGTCGCCACGAAAATTTCCTATGAGATCGAGATAGGGCCGTGCCGATAGCTGCTTTAGATTGTAATACGTACCATTTATTTAATGGGTATTTTTTATGGCAACCTGTTTGCATGTCTGATCTAAAAAACAGCCTCTATTTTGCCTGTGCCACCGGTTGACACTTCGTTTTGAATTGTATTGATGCGATCGAAACAGTCTTTTATTGTGGCGCACCTTTCTAGTTGATTAATTAATGAATTGAAAATCACATTAATGCAAATCGGTTGTTATAAAATTTATGTCTCTAATAATTCAACAGTTATCCTCAATATGCAATTTTTTATTTGAGCATCAGAGAGAGTTCTTTTTGAATTAAAAAATAATAACTATGGATTTTCTCAAACCATGAGCTCAGAAATTCTAGCGGAGCCTCGATAACGGATACATTACATCAAAATAAAACCATCTTTTTAGTTCCAACATTGATAATTGACTTGCTTAGAGATTTTTATGCTAAGTTCGAGGAAACTACAATCAAATTTTAATTTATATCGAAAATGTGCTGATTCAAGATACAAATTTAATGCCATTCTCTCCTTGCACTTGCAGAATCCGCGCCTCCGCCGTATCAGCGCTCCAAAATGCTGAGACTAAGAGATACAGGTATGTAAGCAGGTATACTTGTAATCGGGAGACAGTCAACTTAACTGATCAGAGTTCTACAATCCTAGATTCCGAGGGAAACACGCAAAACATCGAAAGGTCGACGGGAGGCGCTTGGTCCGCGGGCAACAGCAGCCACCACAACCACAGCAACATCCACAGCCAAAGCATTTCGAGCATCATCAAGCAAGGGGAGTCACAGTTGTATGTGCCAAGTCTCGAGTCTTTCACCACTGATGGCAAAGGTGAGTTTGTGGCCCTATTATTGCTCTCTCTTTGCGCTCTCTCGATCACTCTCTCTCCCAGTCTCTCTTATTATATGTTCTTATCTTCGGAGCGGCTTTATTGAGCATTAAGCGATACAGCAAGCACCTTTCTGCATACAAGCATACATTATTATTATGCGTCCATGTGTTTTGTGTGCCCATTTATATCAACGGGAACGTACATACATACGCACATACATGTGCATATGCTGTGGGGAGTAAATGTGTGAGAGAGCAATGGTTACGGTCGCGTGCGTGTGTTTGAGCACGCCGGCACGGGCCGAGTCAGGCAGTCAAGTTATTCGTTGTTCGTGGCGCCAGCTTGCCGCGTCAGGTCGTCACTTTCTATATTGATATTAACTTTTAAGCGAAAACAGCAAAAACGACACGAAAATAAATAATGAGCGAAAAACAAATACAAACAGTGCGGGGCGAAGGCGAAGGCGAATGCGAATGCGAATAAGAGAGGCGACTATGGCGGCAGCAGCAACAACAATCTTTTCCGCTTGCTTACGAAAGTTTTTGTAGAGCGACCGTCGGACGCGGGAGTGGCTGTAGTAGCTGTAGCTGTGGATGTGGCTATAGCTGTGCCTCTGGCTGGTTATCGGCACCACCAGCTACACGTTGGAAGGGGGGGCGGTCGGAGGAAGTGGCGTTATGACTATGATATCATTCATGGCGCTGCCGCCAACGCTGTCGTCGAACTGGACAATATGTTTTTTTCTCTCTCTCTCTCTATCCTTCTCTCTTTTGTGTGGCATTTTCGAGGCGACGCAATGACGGAAAAGTGCTTTTTGCATTCGAATAAACCGAGGCTGAAATTGGACATGGATTTACTTCTTATAAATTCTGAAATTAAACTAGATATCCAATTGGTTAAATTCCAATTCAAATCTAACACATCAAAAAGGGACTAGACTGACAAACATACAAAAAATGCATCCTGAATCAAAGAATCCCAAATGCTCATCATAGATTTTATTGTGTTTATTCTTCTGTCTATAAAACACACAGTTATTCAAGTAAATGATATGAAAAGAAAAAAATCACAGTTTAATATTTAAAAAAGAAAATTCCCTTGCTTGATATTTCGAATCTTATTTTATATTTTTTAGTTTAAAAGAGAATCCATGGAGCTTCACTATTTGTAAAACAATTGCAAATGTGTAAATATATTATTCAGTCTAAAAACAAAAGTAAAATAATTTAAATAAATTTAAATTAGAAATATTTACAATTTCAAGTTTAATATTCAAAAATAAACTTAGATTTTTGCAAAGTTAGTTCACAATATTTATGTACATACATATGTATGTAAGTTTTGTCAAACATATATGTTACTGAAGTTTTAAATGTACATATGGGCATTTCCAAAAAGGTCCACCTTGCCAAAAAACGTAAAATTTATTAAAAACTCACATCTTGTGAAATTTTCTTCCAAAAATGTATTCAAGTTATTTATTTTATCAATATACGCTAGAAGAAATTCAATAGGATAAAAATATAGATTCTACATTGGAATAAATTCACTTTTACCATATTTTTGCCTATTTTCTTAAAAATTGATTTTTAAAATGGACCGTTTGTATTTTAACGATTACACTAAGTCAGGGAATAAGATTGTAACATAAACCATTTTAATATATAGAAATATATTGAAAGTATATTTTAAAACCAGTTCTAAGAGCTATATATCGGAATATAGAATAAAATTTGATGAACAAACTCTTGGAAAAACTAGGTGAAAATCTTGTCACGTTCGCGATGTCACATTACAGTACCTAAGAAAACTTGTAAAATATATAAAACGGTAACTCTAGTCAAAATTATTTCTAAATGGAAAACTACATTATTTTATTAGGGTTTAAGAGTATTTTCTTCCAAATTACTCGCCACATTTCAAGCTTCTCATTTGTCAAGATGAAGTCAAAAATGACTTCCATTTTTCGTCGCGTTCGCGATGCATTGTTTTCTATAAATAATTAAAAAACGACAAGTCTTCAAAGATAGTCTTTTATCATAAGAATAGAGTTGATAAAATGCATTAAACACGTGAGAAAACATTTTTGAAAATGTCAGCTTTTACCACTTTTTTTTCATTTAAAGTCGCACAAATGTCGCGTTCCGCGATCCTGGAAATACCCATATGTATGTACAGGAAACATATGTATGTATGTTTGTATGCCACGACATGTGTGGCCACAAAACAACTTACACCGCACACACTCAAACACACACATATGTGAATACACACACACACACGCACAGGTAGAATATAAAAGATTCTAAATTTAAAGATGATGTAGCAGCAGCCCGTGGATGCGCACTTTAGTATGTACTTTTATATCTACATACATAGTGTATGTTTGTATGTACATTGTACATATGTATGTATGCATGTATGCACATTGACCGAAAAACAAAACAACGACCGAGCGGCGCTAAGAATCCCAAAGAGTCGAATCCGAGCAAATGCCGTTCGTCTGTCTGTGGCGTGTGCCAGAGCAGGCGGCATTGGCGCCAGAGCAGTGGCAGCGCCCTCCCATGCCCGCCCCTCTCTTACACACTTGCTCATTCTCTCATCATTATGGGAGAATTGCAGACGAAAGAGCACACCACTACACATATGTACATATGTACATACATACATACATACGTGTGCGTATGCATGTATGCATGCATATTATGCTTTATGCAATTTAATTACATGCATAGGTGTGAATGTATGCACTAGGTATTTATATATTAACATGCATATGTATGTATGTATGTACATGTGTGTGTACGTAAATATGTGTTCTTATTCTGGTTCTTCCTGTTATTGTTTATTGTAATTCGGTTTATGTTTTTACTGCTCCCGTTCTTCTCTATTCCCACCACAAGTGCTAAAACATTTATTCATAATTAAGCAAATGTATGTATGTATTTTTTTTTTTTTTTTTTTTTTTTTTTTTGTGTGCCTTCTCAAAAGTCAGTTTCAGCTTTGATGGCGGTGAGGGAAAAGACTTTTTCGTGGCCATGACGCGTCGGAAGGCGACGCGACGCTCCGCGACGACGGCGCCGGTGCCGGCGTCGACCTAATTAGGTAAACAGCAGCTAGGCGCCATTTGCCTTGCCGGACGGGACGGGACGGGACGCCCCTCCACTGACCATGGCCAGCTATGACCCCCCTCTGCCCACAAATGGGTGCAAAATAAGAGCAGTCGGCGGATTTATGGCCAAATCTCGACAGACATTGTCTGTATTTACATTTATTTTGGTGTATACAGTATACACTATAGCCAACTGCCAGATACCCTCAACTAGAACAGTAAATATTACCTTAATTTTATGCTCAGGAATAAAACGGATTTAATGATTGAAATTAGTTAGTTGCAATAATTGTCTTTAAATCAATTGCAGATTAAAGTTGTAACAATACTAATAATTATACAATTTTGGATTTCAATCAACAAATTTGCATCTTAAAGGCAAATACAGTTGTGATTACCTAAAGTTAATTTACTGTTAAGCCAACAAGTGTTTCTTCTCGTCTGTGCTTACTGTTTATAACTTTTCGTGCTCAGTGTGTGCCATTAGGGTCACTTAAGTGCAATACCTTTTTGCCCATTTTACCTTGAAATACAACATTATAATATTGGCAATAAATAAATAATGCGCCTCGCTCGTTTTGCATTAGGCGAGCCGGAATCGGAATCTAGGCAAACAAGTCAAAAGGCGCCGGCCTCGTACGTAATGCTCTGGCGCCAAAATTATTGCCATTAAAGTAGAGTCTTTATATGTAGATATGCATGTGTGTGAATGCAAGAGTATCTGTGAGCTGTTTAAGAGAGAGAGAAAACGTTTGTGAGTGTGAGAGTCAGACGCTCGATTAGACCAGGGAACATTCTCTGTCTCTCTTTGCCGGGTCTAACCAATCTTTCAGTTCCGCACCGTAATAAAAGTGCGTTATATTCGTAATGTTATCCATTTTTTACACGCTTTCTTATCTTTAAACTTCAACGTTGCCAATTTCTGAGTAGCAACAAATTCGAGATATTTGTATGTATATTTCCGGCACTGGAAAAAACCAAGAACTGATCACTTGACAAAGGAAAACACTACATCCTAAAAAACTCGAGACATGTATGAGCCAAAGTTCCAATTTGTGATGCTTGCTAATCGTCTTGTATATTTTAACCATACCTGTTAAATAATGATTAGTGATTATAATCATTAGTAATTAGATTATATTTGTTTAAAAGTGTAGCTAATGATTAAATTACGATTATTTTCGGTTTCGCCCAATTATTTTTAGATAAATTTTTCGATTACAAAAAATCAAAAGTAATCTAAAACTATTCAAAAATAATCAGAAAAATTCAAAAAATAATCTTTTTGAGTATTCGGATTATTTTTGGATTTTTTTCTGATTATTTCAGATTATTTTTGATTATCAAGGGTGCCACAGAAATCGCTTTCGCTTGAATTTCACTGGAATTTGTATGAAATTTAAGTGAAATTCAAGCGAAAGCGATTTCTATATATAATATATCTGATAATTTTTGAATAATTGTAAGATTTTATTTTTTGATATTTTGTAATCGTAATCTTTAAATAATCACAGATTTTCAAAGTGAGTTAAATAGTCACTACGATTATTTCCAAAAATAATCTTATTGATTAGTAATTCTAATCGAAATTTAACAGGTATGATTTGAACCGAGTTTTGTTAAAATCAGACTACCATATCATATTGTTGCCATAGAAAGGACCGATCTAAAATAAGCTCTTTATGCCAGTATCGAAGCCTTTTTACTAAATTATAGGATTAGGATAAAATTTTAGAGAAGGTTCGGTGGTTCTAACTATAGAGAAGATTTCGATTAAAAAAATAATTTGTTATTCAATTGTTATTTATTTTTCCTTGATATTTCTAACTGTCTTTATGGTTTAAGCGTGATCCGGTTCTCATTCATTTGAAAAACTGTTGATATTTTCTTCTACCAGAATATTAATTGAATTTGCCTTTGCCCATAAATACTTTATTCATTTTGTGAATTAAGTTGATACTCATATTCAAAAATGCTTATCAATTTCAGATCGCAGCGCGTGCTCTAAGGTATAGTATCAGATTTTTCCTCTGGGAACTTGCCCAACGGGTTGAAGTGCACGCCGAAGAGAAGTCGGCGGTGAACATCTACGCGGACGGGCCGCTCGACAGCAGCGGAGAGAGTATGTGCTTGCGGGATCTGGGTGGGAAGCGGCCTCCAACGGACGCTGTGCAGAACACGCGACAAAAGGTCGGTCTGGGTAAGTACACTTGGCATGATGTTCCTAGCAGACTTTTTTTTTTTTTTTTTTTTTTTTTTTCAAGGTGTGACTTTGAGCCTGGAGTGTGGTGATGTCTGGATTTACAATCGCAATGTGCCGATATTCGTGGACTCACCAACGTTGTCCGAGCGCTCGGATCGAGTTTGCAAAGTGATGCCTGGCTGCTGTGTGAAGGCCTTTGAAACATACAGGTAGATCCTCGACTGTGGTTGATAAACGATTGCATATTATTAACTTGATTCCATTCGTTTGTTGTTGCGCAGGGCTCAATGGCTGGCTTGCAAGCAGTCGCAGCATAACCAGCTGGGACCGATCGACCGGTTTAGCATGAAGATCAGCTTTGCCAAGGGTTGGGGCAACACATACCGCAGACAGGACGTGATGGGCTGCCCCTGTTGGCTGGAGGTGCACTTCAATCATCTGCGGTGACAGTGTCAGCAGCCTGCGGACAGCAATTGTTCCGCGGCAACAGCAACTACAATAACAACAGCAGCAGCAGCAATAGCGGCGCTACGTTTAGCTGAACCCGTCTGTACTAACCCAATATGTTGTAGACCAAATGGACTCCATCGATCGCGACAGCTGCTGCGAATCATTCAGAGACTGCTCACGAGGCTGGGCAGCAGCAAGGCGTGCACATGGAGACTGCAGGCAATTGGTACGAGGAGCTTTAAATTGCAACCGCAAATGGACTAGCGTGTAAAGCAAGGAGGAAGGAAGGAACTAATTAATAGGGGCAACAATGGACTGCTAATGAAATACTTTTAAAAGTTTAACTTAATTATGAAACATGTTTCAATTAATTGCTAAATGCCACATCGAAATTAACTTATGTATAAAGCAGGCGCGGCAACGAAGCGTTAGGGAGTGTTAAATTCAAATAGTAATTGATTGTTAAACATAGCTAAAATTGAAATCCTGTGATTCACTCTATATGTACATAAGTATGCAGTATGTAGGGGCGCACTGAACACTTTAGTATGTATACAGATACATATGTATATAGATTGTTATGTTTTTGTAATGGACTTTACATTCACATATTTTCTAAAAACTTTTTGTTTTGTTTTAAATTCTGCAAGTAAATAGGAAAGAGAATTTTGTACTTCAAACAAGTACAAATAATGTTAATAGTGAAAATCAACGCAAATGTCTTAGGGTCACTAATTTGACAATTCAAACATTATGTTTATTTTATGTTTACGATTTATTAACTTTCGTTGAATTTATTTAATTTGTTTTAATTCGCGTTTTAGTTTTTATCGAGACCAAAAACCCAAGAACTCAGTTGCCTTTCAACGAAATGGAAATGCAAATTTGAGCAAGTGACAGGCGTATATATATTATATCCTGCACTAGAATTAGTTCGATGCCCACTGTAGATAATGCGTCCATCCCACTGTTAACCATGAATGTTCAGAAATTTTCCGAATTACGTATACAAACGTACATACATACATACATACAACATGCATACATATGTACACATGTACATTTTAATTCCAAAAATTTATTATTACATTAACCATACGCCCTTTTATGAAAGCATAAGTACATAACGAGTACATAGTTAAAATAAACAAAAAGCTGATTTTAAAAAATTGCTTGGACTTGAATCATTTTGAAAATATTAAAGTCAAAGGTACACGAACACGAATGTACTGATGAATATCTATGTATATTAATATGAACATATGCTTCTATGTACATACATTACTTACAATATCTTCAAAATGATCAAAATATTTAATCAGCGTTAATACTAGTTGTAGCCTTACTGTTAAGTTTTAAGAAATATTTTGTAATAAAATTTCAATATATTTACAAATTTTGATTTTTACTATCTGTCCCCAAAATGTCACTCAATGCCATATATTTAATATTAGAAGAGTCTTTTATATTTGTATGTATTATTTATATCATTTATTAATTCAAGTCTATAGTGGTCTAAGATGAATTCTTCTCGCACTAGTCACAAATATTAAAATTATGAAATTAACTAATTTGGGCATTCTCTTTTTCAAATTTATAGTTAACTTGCTTTTATCTTTATTTAAAACTTGATTATTCGGTTCTAATATTAATCGCATTCAATGATACTTAAAGCCTAAGTATTGGAATATTGATGGGGACTATCTACCATTTCATATTGAATTAATATGATAAACAGTTTTATTTTTATCGGTTTATGTGAATATGTATGTGTATATTTAAATCCTTTATATAAAACAATTTACATAATTAATTCATTCAATAACATAATCTTGATCAAAGTCATATTTATCACCCTTTGTCGATGGCGCACTCAATGTAAAACTGTCCAGAACGTCGGTAATTTTCGAAACTTTCTTCTCGTTCCGAACATTTTGTTTCTTCTTCTTTTTCTGCAGCTCTTTAATGTTCTTATTGAGGGATTGGTTTTCTGTTGAGGTATAATTTCGATTACCAAAATGTGACGTTATGAAGATGCTATATATTAGCTTACCTTCTAAAAGTAGCACGGGATCCAACTTTTCTTTCTTATCATCGTCCAATTTTCGTTTGCGACCCTTTGATGGTTCTTCCTGCTCGGATATAACTGAAGGAGTCGCCTGCACCTCTTCGCGCGGCACTCTCAATTCTAGCGGACCACTGGATGTTATCTCCATAACATCATCGGCCGTCTCGATGCATTGGTTCAGAATATCTGTTTCCATCGACTCAAAGTTGTTCACGTCAAACTCACGCGCCTCTGCGTGAACAATTGAGGCACTTATGTGTACATTTGTTACATCCGGCACCTCAGGGGGCTGTGTACAATATTTGATTTTGCCTGTATTCCAATCGTTTAGAACGCTACGTGCAGCGGCAACAACATCAGGTACGCCCTTCTTTAAAAATTTACCTGTAGATTGGATTGACAATTGCATAACTTGACACAATAAGTTGAGGACATTTACTTACCCATTCTGGCCGCTTTCTTGGCAAAGAACTCTTCAAATGTATCGTAGCTGGTAATATCAGTACTAGTTCGCAAGAAGTACTCCTTGCTGGCCCTTTTCAAAACGCTCTCGGCTATGCTGAATGGATCCTTGACATCGCCCACACGTTGAGCGTTCTTTAGAACGGCGTGCGAATTTTCGTTGCCCTCGACGGCATTGCTGGTAAAGACAATGCCGGGACAGTCAATTAGCTTGATCTTTGAGTCAAGTTCAACCTCTTGCATGGCTCTGTAAGAAGGCAATCATTAGTTAAGAATATAGGAATGCCATTAAGATCACTTACTTAGTCACTCCGGGTGTGCTTCCCACCATGCAAGAACGTCCACGGGTCAATGAGTTGATAATGGAACTTTTGCCCACATTGGGTATGCCAACAACTCCAACGCGAATTGATGTCTTAATGCCCTTGTTGCGACAGTAATTGGCCAACATGGACATTAGCAACTCGGCCCCAATACACACGGATCCCTGCATGGCTTTCTCCGTTTTCATATCGCGTAGTTTTCGACGGCCCAGCCTCGATGCCTGATCCTGTGTTGAAGCCTTGAAAGCTGTCACGGGCCCGTTGCGCCTAAAGTACTTGATCCAATTATTAAGATTTTCCCTAGGCACAAGATCTGCTTTATTCAAAATGAGCACCAGCCGCTTATTTCCAGGTGCCGAGCGCACAGCTCGCTCAACTTCATTGCAACGTGTACCCAAGGGATCGCGTGCATCGACCACTTCGAGCACAACGTCTGCGTTCTCAATAACCTTGCGGAACTCCTTAAAGTACTGTTTCAGAGATTGCTCCTTGGTGGCTGCGTTCTTGTACTTTTTCCCTGTCGCATCGGCATCATCGTTCTCATGCATTATACCATGCATTGTGCCCCGCATGTCGGCACTCTCCACCATCGACTCCAGCGACTTGAATTTGTTCTGCGCGCGCTCTGCTTTGAACTGTTCGCGGCGGGCGAGACGCTCCGCTTCCTGGCGTTGCTTTGCCTCCTCCACTTCTTTTTTAAGTATATCATCTTTGAATGGGCATATGTTTGGGATCTGTATCAGCTTCTGTTTTTTACTGCCCTTCTTGGTGTTCTTTTTGGCCTCGCGACGTTCCTTCCGATTGTGTTCGCGTACTTTTCTTGTCAATTTTGTGCTTCAATTTACCAGTTAAACGCTTCGACTTTTTTGCTGCAAAGATGTTTTATTATTGCTAATTGCTATTTTTTAAATATATAGTATAGACACTAACTTTTTAATCGTTTAAGAGCCATTTCAAAGTTAAATTCGTTGCCAAAATACACTACTGCAGAATCCAAACACGTGAAAATAAATGTGCTTCTTCTACATAAACAGAGTGACCATTCACCAATTGTGGCCACCTGTGACAGTGTGTAACACTTTCCAACACTAAAAGAACATCGTTATAGCGTTGCCAGACCGTCCCAACTCGCGTGATGTAATTTTAATAAAAATAAAAAATTGTTTTTATTTATACTGGATAAATATGTCAATGAAAATAACGGTTTTGGCTGGTATCAATTATCTCAAGAAATGTGCCTTAAATGCGGCAACGCCAAGGCACTCATGTATACACACAAGCGCATGTTTAAGCAAGGTTGAGGACCGAAAAGAAATGCTGGCTTCCATGCCGGCCAAGGATGAGGGTACAATTGGCGAGAAGTCTGTCGATATAGACACGCTCATTAACAGGTATGTGACTTACTGTTATTCTAATATATTTTTATAATTACCATATTACTACATAAACAGGAAGGCGAAGTTCTTCCCGGATGCCAGCACGGCCACGCAGCTCTTCAATGGCATTCCCTTCAACGAGCTGCCTGTTGTCAACATTCGTGTCTCACCCAACAACACAATTATTTCAGTGACCGACTATAAAGGCAAGTTGTGGATTTGTTATTGAATTGTTTTTGTTATTGTGTCGAACTCCTTGTAGGTGTGCCAAGACTTATACGTTCCTGTGGAATTGAAGGCTTTAAGAATACCAGGAAGGGCACCAACATTGCTGCACAAGCAACAGCTGTGAGCATTAGCGCGGTAAGCTCATCATTTTAATGAATTCAATACGTAGATTCTTACCAACAATAAATGATTTACAGAAAGCAGTTGAGCTTGGCTGGAAAACAATTCGAGTAAAAGTACGAGGACTGGGACCTGGAAGAATGGTAAGATTGTCTATTATATTTAATTTAAATATAATCTTAAAGTTACTTTGTTGTCTTCAGTCGGCTATCAAAGGATTACAAATGGGCGGCTTGAATATTGTTTCCGTTACTGATAACACACCTGTATCATGGAATCCCCCAAGACCCAGAAAGCAACGGAGTCTTTAATCATTTAATTCAAACTGTAATCGCTATACATATGCTTAGTCATGAATTAAAAAATTGTGTAAATTGTTATAATTCGTACTTCTTGAAGTATGTCGCATTATTCATTTAACCTTACAGACGATATTTTAAAAAAACAACGGACAATCCCAAAATTTTAAGAAACTATCATTTAATAATTGATAGCAGCGTAAATATATATACAAACATCAACGGTTCGAGGTGTATATAATAAGCTATTTTTATTTTATTCTAGGGCTTATTCTTTTAAATACGTTATATAATCTAATATGTACAAGCATTGAAGTACATTATCCAAATCGATTGTATAGTACAACTCTTTTTACTTATTCTAAAAAATCTAATATTTATGCGATGTGATGATGGCACACATACAAATGAAGTGCGTCATGACAAGTTAAGTTTATGAAAATCGTACAAATTATATAACATACATGCTAATATCCGTATGAATATATATATAGATATATACAATCACCTTATCAGATACCAAGCGTTAAAGTTATAAGTTTCCTAATTGCAAGCTATAATTAAGAAATGCAGCTAATTGCACATATTGGCTGGAATGGTTGTCTTTATGGAATTGTATATGTGAGTTTAAGTGTCTTTCGATAAATAACGGACTTAAAGAATGGATAATATTTTTGGTTTCAATACAACGCTTGGTGGCTTAAATAATTGTCATGAGGTGCACATTTTGTGACGCCATTCGATGCTTTTGTGTATCACGTTTTGCATGGCTGTGCAAACTGGGACTAATAAACAGCGTCGTGTCGCATTGCTTTGATTAAGAGCCAGTTTGTTGCCTGTGGATATGGAGTTTGGAAGCTCTTTCAATTTCACTTGCGACGTGGAAACTAGTGGATGCGGCGTACGGAAACTGTTGGAGTCCGTGTCACCTGGGTCGTGGTCAGTGCTCTGTATTTTCCGAAATCGACCTGTATCGTTTATACTTTCCCACAAGACAGTTTTGCCTCGCAATTCTGTAGGATTCTCGACTTTTACAGCAATGTCCGAGTCACAATTATTGCAGCCCTTTGATCCATAGGATGCATGAAACTGCATGTTGGATGCAATGCCACAAAAGGTTTGATTAAGGCTTCCACAAGGATCACGCGCCATTTCACTCTGCATTTCACCATTACTGCCATCGGGCTTAGGCATCTCACTTTCCTCATAGTCCATGAATGTGCTGGCACAGGACGGCTGGTATATGACCGCGGACGCATGTCCGGAGCGGCCGGAATTGAGAGGAGTGCCCTGCTCCCAAGTGTTTGTTCGCGGATCGTACACTTCAACGATGGACAGAAAGTTGTTGCCGTCAAAGCCACCAATGGCATACAACTTGCCATCGAGGGGTGTCAGGGATAATGCACTTCTCGCTATTTGGATTGGTGCAACCATGTCCCATGTTTCGTTCTCCGTGTCATAGCGTTCCACAGTAGCTAGTTGGCGTGTGCCATCAAATCCTCCCACAACATAGATAAACTGGTCAATAGCAGCAACTCCTATAATCGAAACAAATACATTTTAGAGATACAGCCTCTAAGATATCAATGTGAATATTACGAAATTTTACCTGCTCCGCTGCGGCCAGTTTTCAAAGAGGGTAAGTAACTCCATTCATTGTTTTCCGGATGATAGCATTCGACGCTGGCAAGTCGTTCGTTGCCGTCAAAGCCACCGATGGCGTAAAGCAACCGATTAACAACCACAACGCCAACTCCCAAGCGCTTGGAATGCATTGACTGGACAAGTGTCCACCGATCTTGGTCTGGGTCATAGCTGCAAGCAAACCAAAATGAGTTCAATATTAATTATCATATTATATATAATATATATTTAATATACTCACTATTCCACTGTGTTGTGGTATTCCATGCCTGCCGATCCGCCCACAGCATACATTAGCTCGTCCATGACGGCCACGCCCACACGATGCCGGGGCACAGACATCGGTGAGCAGGGCCTCCATGTCTCACTTATGGCACTGTAACGATCCACCCAGTCTGAATCGTAAGATGATCCTATGTTGTTGTTACGTCCACCCACCGCGTAGAATTTCCCCTTGAGAAACGCAGCCCCAAGACCGGAACGTGGAATGCGCAGGTTTGGTAAGGTTGTCCAGGTCTTGTCATCGACATTGTAGGCCTCCAGTATGTCCAGCGAGTGTCGGAAAAAGCCGCCAGCGACGAATATCATACGTGTTGTATTTGGCGTACGCTCTTTGACGCCTGGACACTTGTGCAGCGTCAAGTCCTTAAAGATCTTTGCTAGATATTCACGGCACGCTGGAACCTTGCGCAGAACGTCACAGTTTTTCATCTGCTCTTTGAGGAAGTTGGGCGTCAAGAACTGACAACGCACTGCGACCAGAATATGCTCCATCTTGCTATGCCGACTATCCTCATCATATTTCACCCATTTCAGAACTGCATTGTACACTTCACGCTCCTCCTGCACATTCAGTTCGTCTCGCCTGATAAGGGCAATCAGTTGATAGGCGGACAGCTGTAAGAATTCCTCCTCTTGACAAACCTGCAATCACAATAATTAGGATAATACAAATTAACAGTATGCATAAAAAAATGTTGATTGTTATATGTTACCAACCCTCTTTCTCCTAATATATCTAAAGCCCGAGATAAAAATAACAAAGAACAGAATTTTTTTTACCCGTTTCTTAAAAAATAAGTAAAAGGGGATATTGTATTCGTTGCAATGTATGTAACAGAGATTTTTTTTTAAATTAACGTTAACTATTATTATAACCTATCATCCTACTAAATCGTAATAAGATCGGACGAAAACAAAGGCGGTAATGGCTGATTAAAGTTTTTAAGCAATGTAAGTGCCTAAAAGCATGCAATACAAAATATTTTAAATTTATTTAAATAAGTAACGGGTATCCTATAGTCGGGAGCTCGACTACAGCCTTTCCCACTTCTTTTTTTTTTTGTTATAAATTGGATGTCTTGTAACTTAAAAACAAATATTTAAAAAAATGTTCCAAGGCATGCTTTTTTTTTAAATTAATTGTAAATGTAGTAGTTAACTTTTTTTTCAGAATTGAACCTGCAAGTCTTTGAACCCCTTTTAGCGTCCGTAATCATCCGATAAGCTTAATTTTTGTTTGTCTTGCATGGTTTAAAAAGATTAGGTGGCGTAGCTGCAGTTTGTTCCAATACTCTATTTTATTTATTGTTTTCATTTATTTATTTATTGTCAGGCTTAAAGCAGCCGACACAAAAATTTTTTAACTAAATAATTTTGAGTTGAGAAAATTATGATTCTTTAAGCAGTATTTTACACGATATTTTCAACTCTATAGCTCTTGAAAAATTCGGCAAAAACTTTTGATTTCCTTTGTTTACCATTGTCATTGAAATTGATGAAAAGAAGACTGAGATATAACAATTTAAGACAATCTTTTCTATGTCAAATAAAGGTAGGTTTGGTAACCTATACAATTTGGCTGTTGCATAGTGTAATCAAAGGACTTACTTGGGTAAAGTGCCGCTCAATGAAGTAGTTGGCTTTCTTCTGCAGCTCCACGCAGCTATGCTGTTCGGCGAAATTGGCAATGCCGATGGCATTCGTTGGATCCAATTGACGCTCTAGGAAGGCACAGCAGGCATCAATAACATTCTGCACTTGGAACATGGTTGCCGCGGGCAAAAGCTGACACACAGTTACCTCCGTCA
This sequence comes from Drosophila suboccidentalis, assembly GCA_037043435.1. Taxonomy (NCBI): domain Eukaryota; kingdom Metazoa; phylum Arthropoda; class Insecta; order Diptera; family Drosophilidae; genus Drosophila; species Drosophila suboccidentalis. The sequence continues at coordinate 33,753 of JBAMBK010002477.1, read as the reverse complement.
CGCGAATTTGGCCAGTGTACATGAAGTATAGGATTCGGGCCATTGCCGTGGGGCACACCTATAAGAATGGATAACGCAAACTGTTCATCTATTATAGCAACAAACAGGTGGCATAGCTGCTGGGTCTCCACTTACCCCCTGCAGCTGCACGCGCGACATCTCGGACTCCTTTAGGCCACCCGTGAACATGGCCTTAAAGTATGGCGATGCAGCGGACAGTATGACCTTGTGTGCATGAAATAGCTCCTTCTTCACCTCCAGAACAACGTCTGTGAGCATCCCATGCGATCGCATCATGAACATCATTTTCAGTGCCTCCTTCGCATAATTGGACATGCAGAAGGTCATGTCGTCATCTGTGGCATCATGTTCATCTATGGATCGCGTCGTGTCATAACGCCCGCACCCAGTTGTGAAGGAACCACTATCACAGTGTTCATTCATCTCAATATCTGCAAGTAACAAAAAAATCAATTATTTTTAATTAATATACAGAAAAGTAGCAGTTATTTAATTATTGCCAAGATAACAATGCCAAAGACGAAATAGATAAATTCGATCATCTGTCACAGAAATGTCAACCACGGCCAAAAAACTTAAAATTGATCAAAAATTCACATCTTGTGAAATTTTTTTCCAGAAATATATTCAACTCATTTGTTTACGCAATATACGCTAAAAGAAATTTACTAGGATGAGCATATCGATTCTACAGACAGAAACAACATATATTATATTAAACAAATTTACGCGTGCGACACTGTTAAAAATTAAATGAAATATAAACTACTAAATATTTTTGAATCAAATAAAACAAATTATTAAGATACATCAATGCATTAACGTATTCCTTCAGGTATCGCCGAAATCAGTGTTAGAACTGTTCGCCGTGAAAGCGACCTCTGTTTTTGTCGCGTTCGATTGCCTTAGTTGTTTGAATTTATCTTGAAAACGAAAAATTGCCGAAATCATCCTAGTACTACTCAAGAGCTATAAGTTTCGCCCTTTGTCAAAATTAAACAATGTTTTGGCATATGTTTTTTTCACTTTGAATGCCTACGAATGTCGCATTCGAAATTGGAGAAATGCCCATAGTAAATCTCACTTTGGAAGACACTCTTTTAATACGCAATTATGCACAACGTTTGGAGTCTCTAGCTCTTAAAGAGTACATATGTATGTAGGTGCTGGACAATAGGTGTGGCAAATATATGAAAAAAAAAACGAATACAATAAATCCTTATATTTCACTAGTAACAGGTATTAGTTATCCATATTCAAACACGACTGTATATTATGCATGTAATATGAAAATAATTAATTGTAATATTTGTTTTGTTTTAGCCCTCGTGCAATTCTAATAAGCAAATTCGATAAATTACATTTATACACACTCACTTAAAACACTTTCACAAATAGATACATGTGCATTTATGTATAGTATGTATGTGCAGAGTCATGCTCACTGGCTATATTCCCCAAAAGCAGCAACAGTACAAATGCGAGAATCACACGGACGCTTGACGTTTTTTCCCCCACACTTTTTTCACGCTTAATTCATAATAAAATCAGCTAATTTGTAGGACCTGGGCGATAAGGCTGCTACAAGCTACCAGGTGCGACCAAAGTCCAATCATTACAAACAAAAAATATAAGAGCAAAAACAAAAAAAAAGCAAAAATAGAAACGATAAATAAAACAAAATCGCTTTAGTGTAAATTTCTAGTCACTTTCAAATGTTGAATTTAAGTTTTGTTTTTATCAACAAAACAAAGGCAGATAACAAGTTTTCTCACTGTATTTATGTACATTGTTTCTTAAATTTGATTAAGTGCATCAGAGCTATGTACTTATGTACTTATGCTCAATAGTCAATGGACTAAGAATGATAACACATATGTATGTACATATGTATGTATAACTATGAACGTACATAATAGAAAGATCAGCGGAGTCTAAGCCCACGTAAAAGCGACATGAACCGATCGTGCGTACGCCGGAATCAAACTAAACCAATTTCTGCGTTGTGCTTGCCACCACAAAACAGGTAGACGTAGGGTCGCACCGTATAGTTGACAATTTGCAATGTCATGCTCATATTAGAGTTAAGTTATATAAACGATATTCGAGAACTCATTTGCTCTTGTCACCGTGAATAAAAAATATTTGTATATAGTAAACCAATATATGTAAACAAGAGAGACTTCCACTCGACTATAGGATATACTTTAATCAGGTAAGATTAGAATTATATTTATATAGATACATATATTATTTGAAAATATGTATGTTGAAAATCGAAACCTAGTTAAAGGGTATTATATGTATATTCGAGCATTCATCACAAGAGAATTCTTATTTTATTTTATGATCGTAGATATTTGTGTGGTAAGTATAAACGAATTGGAATGCATCATTGATATTTTTGTTGTATAGTAATCTTATTTTGTTGTATCTGGATTTTAAAGTAATGCTTGATAAATCAAAGACTTATAAATAATCAGCTTGAAGTGTTTAATGACAAGTCAAATTTGGAACTGAATTATTTAATTAGGCCTCAGCAAGTATTGCTTAGTCTTTAGTTAATATTCTTTATACATGCATACAAACATACATATGTACATAATGGGTACGTGAGCAGAGTGACGTGCTGTTAAGATGACACAGCATAAACAGAGTGTCTTAAGCGCAAGGAGTTCCCTTCATGTTATTTTATCAAGTATGCGATAAATACAAAAGCAAAGTGAGAAATACTGTCAAATCACGGTGAGAGGGCATAAATGCACACATGTTTATATGCATACACACACACACACACATCGACTCACAAAAAGACACAAAACGTAATCGGCGGTTCGTATAAGTCGCATGAGTGCGAGAGTTGTTTTGTTGTTGTTGTTAATATAAAGATACATAGATATGTAGATACATAGATATGTATGTACAATCAATTGAATGAGTGTTTAATCAACAACTTGTTGATTTCCAAAATTTCATTGATGAGTGTCGCGAGATTCATAGTTTGTAAATGAACCTACATATGTAAATACACTGATGTGTGCATAATTTTGTACTTTATGCATTTGCTTATGAATGTAAATAAATATTTGGATTAAGAAGACAAAAAATACTATCACGTGTATACACACAAATGACCGATTTTCAATGTGTGTGTATTAAACAGCTGATAAATTGGGCAATGCGTCTTGTCTTTGTTTTTGACATTTTCCTGGTTCAAGACTTTTTCCGATAATATTGATTTGATATCAACCACAGCACAAGCACGTATGTATTTTATTGATTCTTGAAATTACCATTTACTAGTTTACAAAACAACAGTATCTTTTAATTTCTTTTCACAAAACTCACAACCGTAAACCGTGCACAAACTAGTGTTGGGATTATATCGAGGAAATCGAGGAATGGGGAATATCGATAAGATTTTGAGCTTATCGATATTATTGGCGTCGGTCATTCCAGCTTCATAATGTGAGTAAAATTTTTTTAATTTGCGTTTAAAAGCCAAGGTCTAATACATATAATTTTTTTTTAAATTTAGTTAGGACCTTATTGGTGTTGGCGGCTACGGATCTCATTTATAGTTATAAGAATTGACTTTGTTTTTGTTTTAAAGTTATATGAAGAACTGAAATACATTGTTTATGTTTGGCAGCTGAAATGTATTTAAACTTTAATATGACAACACTTAAATTAAATTAAATTTTTAAAAGCATTCGGGGAGTTTAAAGCTTAATTCCTGAAAAATTTCTAATGTTTTTAATGTAAATTCAAAGGCAAAAAACAACGATATATTATCGATAATATCGATAGTTTAAGTCAAAATATCGCTTATATCGATAAGGATGAATATCGATATAATCCCAACACTAGCACAAACAGCCTTCACTAATAGAAACATCGAGTGAAACATCGATGACTTCGATGTTTTAAAGGCAACTATCGAATGTTTCTATATACAACAAAAATTAAACAATCCTGATAATTATGACCCTCTAAAATATTGGGAGGTAAGAATTTAAAAATATTATGAAAAATATGTTTAATAACAACCTCAACAATAGATCAGTACTGGTGACATAGCACTAAAAACCGTTTCCAAAAAATTTGTATGTTCAAACAACTTGTTGCGAAGCTGAAAAGTCTTCAGCAAAAACCCATTTTAAAACATCGATGTTTTCTACGATGATTTTTTTTAAAACTTCGAAAACATCGATGGGCACACACAGCGATGTTTGTCCAGCTCTATTCACTAAACTAACGCATTGTGGCGTTGCCACAGTGAAGAAAACCTTTTTGAGTATTTTTGAATGATGATAATTCATTGTATGATGAATGAAGGTGTTAACATACAAATTAATTGCTGAATGTTTTTTAAAACAAAACAATTTTAAATAGAGCTTAAAAAAAAATCAGTACATAGATCGTCCTGATATTGATATTGGTATATATATTTTTTTTTTTTTGGTTTATTTTGATGTTTTCCGCAATCCGTCAGACTGGTAACACTTCACATTGACCCATTGCTATAGTGTTGGGAAACATTGCTCATTTAGGTGAACATGTTCACTTGTTCTTTTTTTTTAGGTGAGTCAACTCACTCTGATTGCTCAGTTATTCACTTGTTCAGTTGCTCACTTGCTCAGTTGCTCACTTGTTCAGTTGCTCAGTTGCTCAGATTGCTCACTTGTTCAGTTGCTCAGTTACTCACTTGCTCAGTTGCTCACTCATATCGCTCTGTAATTCACTGAGCTATTCACTTTGCCGCTCAACCAACTAATCAAATAGTGAGCAACTGAACAAGACTGAGCAACTGAACAAGACTGATCAACTCAGCAAAACAGAACAACTGAGCAAAATAGAACAAGTGAACAAAAAAGAACAAGTGAACAAAAAAGAGCAATTTGGAAGGAACATGTTCACTTGCTCACTTCAGGGAGCAACTGTTTTTTGTTCACTCACTCATGAGCAACCCAACACTACATTGCTGAAAGTTTAACAATTTGCAAAATTGTGTTGCATTTGAAATAAAAATATTGTTAAAATCTGCTAATGGCGTCATCGGCTACACGAAAATACAGTGCATCTGTTATATTCTTCCATGGCTCCGGTGATACTGGACCAAATCTTCTGGAATGGGTCCGCTTTCTGCTTGGTCGTGATTTGGACTTTGCGCACATAAAACTTATCTGTCCAACTGCTCCAGCGCAAAAATATACACCGTTAAATGGACAGCTGTCTACAGTGTGGTTTGACCGTCGATCAGTAAACATTGCAGCACTAGAGAGCAGAAAGAGTATGTCCGAGTGCTACAATACTGTGCAGAAGCTTATTCAGAATGAAGTCGACAACGGAATACCGCTGAATCGAATCATTGTTGGCGGCTTTTCAATGGGAGGTGCGCTGGCCCTACACACTGGCTACCACTTGAATACTGAGTTGGCAGGTGTTTTTGCGCACTCTTCATTCCTTAATCGGCAATCGGTTGTCTATGAATCTCTGACAAATCGAAAATTATCTAATGGCACGCTTCCTGAACTTCGTATGTTTCATGGAGAGCGTGATACATTAGTTCCTCTGGACTGGGGATTAGAGACATGGGAATCGTTGCAAAAATTGGGAGTATCAGGCACATTCACACCTTTGAAAAACACGTTGCACGAACTTAAGAATAAATCTCTGCTTGACATGGAAGAATGGATCTTACACAAATTACCCCCCTTGAAGAACGAAATGCAAAATAAACTTTGAAAATTGAACATTGTTATTCAGATGTTAACAACTTACTTTCTAAATTCTGGTATTTGGTACAACAATTGCACAATTTGTTGCGGTACAAAGACAATTCCCCTTTGGCAGCTGTGGTTTAGGTAACGACCAATGTTTCCACGCCGAGATGGATCCAGCGATGGCTGGCGGCAGTCTGTGTTATTCTCTAACTTGGAGTATTCGTGTTGACACAATACATAGTTCATTTGGACAAGTTGGGTTCCAGACACGTTTGAGTTCCAGACGCCGCTTAGCCTCACCAAGAGTTAAGAGCTCCCCAGAATATTAGCAGATGAAAGCACCGCAAGGAATATAAACACCATTGTGCGTAAGCCCATTGATTTCAATAATGGTGAATAACATATTTCCAATTTATTGCACTAAACGATTATTGCACTGGCTCAATTTGCATTCACAAAAATCATTGCACTCTATTATAGCAGGTAATCGTCTATCTTTATTTTTAGGCAAAACCAATTCACTTTCCTCATGATTATATACAAAACCTCCTCCATGGAAGTGAACGTTGTCATTGCAAATACGACGACGCTACAACTGCAAGATAATGTCAGTTGCAAATTATAGATATCTTGGAGGCTTTCGAACTCTCTGGGCTGCCGTCGTCAGTCATGAGCACATTTTCCAAAATATATTCCACCGTTCCCGTGTGGTCGTAATCATCATCAATTTAAAGCATCCAGTTTCAAATTAGAGCCATTTTAAAATTAATGGTAATTCCGGGAACTGTTTTAGATTTGGTTTAGATTATTTGCAGCCAAATCTAAATCAGTTGACGGAACGACCCTTTTTGAACACTGATAAGTTTTAGATTTCGTGAACATACTAAAGCATACTAAAAAGCATTCAATAAATATTTATTTATTTATAAAAAACTTTAAATGCATAAGAATTACGTTCTCCATATTGATATGACAGCAGAATGTAAGCAAACACCAAATGTCACACAAATAATGAGTTTTAATTTGAAACCAAATCGAAATCAAAACGAAATCAGCCTCAGAGCAGATTTCACGAAATCAATTAGTAAGACCACATTTCCCTGATTTGCTCTGGGCACACTAAAATTTTTGTATGGAGCAGCTGTGAACAGAATCAAAACCAAATCTAAAACGCTTTCCGGAATTACCATTATTGTTTATTTTTCATTTAAATTAATTCGATTTATACGATAAATTGATAAGCCACACAAGCACGGTTGCCACAATTGACGTTTTTGCGCCAAAACTGGCTCTTTTTTTCCTATTGGCGCAATGGCACTTTATTTTTCGATTTGGCTCTTTTTTTTATCAGTTCAGAATCAGTTATTTTGTATTGTTTTAGGATGAAGTTCATATTTATTTTTATTAAATAACTTAATCACTAGATTAAGATGAAAATGTAAAATACTTTGGAAATATGTGTTATTGCTTAAAGTGTTTGTGAACGAAATATTTTGTTTATAATTAAATGCAAAAATAACAAACTGAAAAAAAAAAGTTTTGGCTCTTTTTTAGCCAATTTGGCTCATTTTTTGTTTGTTTTTGGCTCAATCAGACATTTTTAAATGGCAACCGTGCACACAAGCTCAACGTTGCTTTTATATATCGATAAATTGAGTATTCGTATGGGTCAGTGCTACCATAAGTAGCACCCGTATCGATATTAGCGATATTTTGACTTAAACTTTCGATAATATCGTCGATTTGAGCCTTTTCAATTTACAGATACAGGCACGGTTGCCACAATTGGCGTCTTTGCGCCAAAACTGGCTCTTTTTTTCATCAGTTCAGAATCAGTTATTTTGTGTAGTTTTAGTTTGAAGTGCATACTTATTTTTATTTATTAACATAATCATTAAGATGAAAATGTGAAATACTTTTGAAATATGTGTTATTGCTTTAAGTGCTTGTGAACGAAAGATTATATATATTTTTATTTTTATTTAATTAAATGCAAAATAACACGAACAGAAAAGAAAAATTGGCTCTTTTTTAGTCAATTTGGCTATTTTTTTTTGTTTGTTTTTGGCTCAATCAGATATTTTTAAGTGGCAACCGTGGATACAGCAGTCACCTAATAATATAGAAACACTAGAAATTTTTCAAGAATTAAGCTTTAAATTCATCGAATGCTATGACAAACTTAATAAAATTGAAGTTTTATAATATTAAAGTGTAAATACATTTCAGCTGCCAAACATAAATGTATTTCAGCTCTTTATATAACTTTAAAAGAAAAACAAAGTCAATTCTTATAACTATAAATAAGATCCGAAGCTACCAACACCAATAAGAACCTAACTAAATTTAAAAAAAAAAAATAATATGTATTAGACCTTGGCTTATTAACGCAAATTAAAAACAAATTTACTCACATTAAGAAACTGGAATGACCGACGCCAAAAATATCGATAAGCTCAAAATCTTATGGATATTCCCCATTCCAACAGCCTTCTCGATAATATCGATCCTCGATATAATCCCAGCACTAGTCCACGGCCATGTTGGGTCAGACAGAGAGAGGCACAGTCTTTTTACAATCAACTATAGATGGCGCTGGATTGTGTTTTCATATTTATTAAACGTTTAGCGTTGTTCGAGTGAGAGCGCTGGCTGCTGTGATTGCGGCTCTGCTCTAAGCTCATGTACACTGAGGGAGAGAGAAAGAAACATACATATATGCTCAAATTAACACACTATCGATAGCTATCGATGGTTTGAAAAATAACATCGCTGACTATCGATGGTGCCGACTGTCGATAGTTCGCCACCTCTAGTTTCCTATGTGTGCGTCGTTTAGTAGTCTTCGGCTTTTTTTTGCACATTGTATGGCAGTAAAATTATTGACTTAAATTTGAATTACCAACAACGGTACAGTTCATAATTTGGTAAGAATATGTTATATAAAACGTAAAGTGATGTTTGTTAGCATACATTGATTATTTGGAGCAGTAGCGAATATAAAGATTAATTTGATGGATTTGTGCAGCGTCCAATGATGGCATTGCCAAGTCAACATACATGTACACATACAGTGCGCTGTAATGCCATCGATGGCATTGCCAGGTCAACGTAAATTTGTTAGCTTACATGTACACATACAGTGCGCTGCAAAAGTTATTTTAGTTTGTGTCGATGTACATACATTTTTAATTTTGATATCGGAACTTGACAATGTTTTTAAATTATTTGCAGATGGCAATATGGAAACTGCACATTTCACTGAATCCGCAGTAAGAGTGTCTGACGAACTTAACTCTGAACAAAGCGTACGATCTGACGGCCAAGTTGCGGTATCAAACTGTTTAACACGAATTGATATGGATGTCGACGAATATCAATCAGAAAGCCAAGCTCAAAACTTGGCCAATAACCAGTCGGGCTTCCGATGGAAGCGTGTGCTTAATCCAACTGGTCCTCAGCCCCGTCCAAGACATGGACATCGCGCAATAAATATTAAAGAACTTATGGTTGTCTTTGGCGGAGGCAACGAGGGAATTGTGGACGAGCTGCATGTTTATAATACAGGTACATATTCTTTACTATTTACATTTTAAAACCTAAAATCGTTTTAAAATACAATAAATATTAATGTATTATTTTTTTCATATTGCTAAAAATAGATAAGTGCTTCCAGGTTGTTACCACTCCCGAAAAAACATTTATTTGTTCATACATGAGTTCTCTATAAGTTATTTAGGGTTGTTGATATATTATTGATATATCGATAGATATTTTTTGGCGATGGTATATTTTTCTTTAAAACGAAAATATCAATATCGGTATAATTGTGCGATATTATCGTGCGCTATTTCTTACGTTTTTTTTTTTTATCTTTTGCCGCCATATTTTTTTCACGAAACAAGGAGGCTAAAATTTATTCGGATATAATTAACGACACTTCATCTAAGTGCCAATATTGCATTAAAATAGTAAGCATTAGTGGTAGGACGACTAATTTCGGGTCGAAAAACGTGGTGGAATTTTATTTTTTCATATAGAAATGTTAACAATATTGATATATCACAACAATCCTTAAGTTAATGGCTTAGTGGTGTCACAGGTGGAGAACTATCGATAGTGAACGCTATAGTGACGTTTGTTATCGTCGATAGTCCCATCCACCAAGTAAATTATACATATTTTGTTTGAATTCGCCTCGAAACAAAATGTCCCGCTTTGCTGAAAACCCGTTCCGGCTCAACAGATGTTGCGGAGATGCAAAAGCATTTAAAGAATAGTATTTTATTAAAAAAAAATCATACTGGTCCACCTAAAATATAATTTGTTATTAAAACTTATTTCGTGAGTACTGATAATTCATTTTTTTAAGTTAGCGTCAACCCATAAAAGAGGATCAATATCCTGAGGGGCTAAGGCTCTTTCAAGATACGTTCGCTTAGTTATAATTAAATTTGATCGTGCGTATACGTGTTCCTCATAGCTAGCTCTTTAATCCAAAAAATAAAAAGATGTCACCTGACAGGTCCAAAGTGTTGAGGCTTTCTTTGATAGACAAATTCACAAGCTCTTTTTCAAAAAATGTTGATGGTTTTTCAGCATTAAAATTGTGCTGTAAAACATTCTTCATAAATTAATTAATTTTATTTCTTGACTTTGGCAATTTACAGAGACCCGTTACTTCTTTTAGTTTATCACTACAAGCAATCTAACATTGCACACAGCTTTGTCAAAATACTTTGTCCGACCATTGTATCTGGGATCTTAAACCTGAGTGTACTTTACAAAGCCTTAATTTTCAACTATATTGTATGGCTACACATCATTGACAATTATCGGTTAAGGCCCTGCCAATATCATTCTTACGCTTTAAATTAGTGTCGTACAAGCCGGGTCTCTTAAAATAAGAAGCCACCACCGTTGCATACTGGATCTACAGTGAAAAGCGCAATTTTTATTATATATTTTGATTTATATTTTTAAAAATCGTATTTTATTATAATTGCTTATGGCTTGTACAATAGGGTGGGTCAATTTTTTTCGACCCAATGCGGTTATCAATATCGTAATCTACGGTGAATTCTAAGAAGATTTGCCCAAGAAACCATAGGTCTAAAATCATTTTCGAGCTTCCGATTTTTAACGAGAAACTTTGCGTATTTTTTTGTCATTTTAAACACGCGTAGATACCTAAGCGAGTGCATAAGAAATATATTGTTTCACTTAACTTTTTTTTAAGAAAATTATAAATTTTTAAAAATATAAAAATAAAATAAAAAATTAAAATTTTATTTTTAAAATTTTTTATACATTTAAAAAAAAGTTTTATATAATTAAAATTTAAAAAAATGGCATTAATTTGCATTTGACCGTTAATTTACGCCCTTTTTAGCGCCACGCCCACTCCAATTTTTTGTCCAAAAATGCTCTGAAGTATTGAAAATATATAGTTCAAATTTCAACGCGATATCTCACTTAGCTCAAAAGTTACAGATTTTTGCCACCAACATTGGCAAAACAAACCGAAAATAGGTACAAAATGTATACAAATTTGGTACCATTTTATATGTATTTTGCATGTATTTTGTACCCATTTTCGGTTTGTTTTGCCAATGTTGGTGGCAAAAATCTGTAACTTTTGAACTAGGTTAGATATCGGGTTGAAACTTGAAGTACATAATCTCAATACATCAAGGCATCAAGGAAAATAAAATGAAAGTGGGCGTGGCGCTAAAAAGGGCGCAAATTAACGGTCAAATGCAAATTAATGCCATTTTTTTAAATTTTAATTATTTAAAACTTTTTTTTAAATGTATAAAAAATTTTAAAAATAAAATTTTAATTTTTTATTTTATTTTTATATTTTTAAAAATTTATAATTTTCTTAAAAAAGAGTTAAGTGAAACAATATATTTCTTATGCACTCGCTTAGGTATCTACGCGTGTTTAAAATGACAAAAAAATACGCAAAGTTTCTCGTTAAAAATCGGAAGCTCGAAAATGATTTTAGACCTATGGTTTCTTGGGCAAATCTTCTTAGAATTCACCGTAGATTACGATTTTGATAACCGCAAGGTGCGTTTTTTTTGGTCCATACAAATTAACCCACCCTATTGTACAATAATTAAAAGACGAAAGAAATATTATATTAATGTTCCATTGGGCTTAACTAGTTTTTAAAATTTATAAATGTATGATTGTGTCAAAACATATTTTTCGCTAACCACTTTAATTACCAGATTTTTTATAATTCTATAATATTAAAAATTTTTAATTCCACCAATTTCTCAATTTTAGTTAGCAATCAATGGTATGTGCCAGTACTGAAAGGGGATGTACCGAATGGATGTGCTGCTTATGGGTTTGTGGTTGAAGGAACGCGCATGTTTGTTTTCGGTGGAATGATTGAATATGGCAAATACTCAAATGAGCTCTATGAGCTACAGGCTACCAAGTGGGAGTGGAGAAAAATGTATCCGGAGTCGCCAGATAATGGTTTACCGCCATGCCCACGCTTGGGGCACAGTTTCACGATGGTCGGCGAAAAGATCTTTCTCTTTGGCGGCTTGGCAAACGAATCGGACGATCCTAAGAATAATATTCCAAAGTAAGCAACTTTTCCCTGATTTTATATTTATATATCTCTGTATATTTATATATCTATATTTGCTTTCTTTGTAGATACTTGAATGATTTATATATATTAGATACTCGAGGTGTCCACAGTCACAATGGTAAATGGATTATACCCAAAACATTTGGGGACAGTCCTCCACCTCGTGAGTCTCACACTGGCATCTCGTTTATGAACAAAGACTCTGGAAAATTAAGTTTACTCGTCTATGGCGGAATGAGCGGCTGTCGTTTGGGCGATTTGTGGCTATTGGATACCGGTAATTGACTTAGGTTTTAAGTCTTACATGCTGACAAAACTTTGACTTCCTCATAGGAATTTTGAAAGAGAACAAATACTCAAATTGAGGGATCAAAGTTAATAACACAAAAATAAGATAAATGCATTCGGGTGCTAAAATTGCCAAAAATTGTATTAGGATAATGGCAATAATTAGAAAAATTCGAAATCCAAAAAAAAGTTACAGTTTAATATATTAGTTAGGTCTCAGAAATAACAAAAATTTAACTAGAAAAAATTTGTATATATTTTTTTAACATGACCAGGACTTCTAGACCATTGTGCTTATTTATTTATTTAGTGTCAACTAAGTACAGTTGACCAAAATTAATGCAAAAATTTGAGTAAAAGTTAAGTAATTTAACTGAAATGGTAAAAAATTCAAAATCTGGGGGTATTCAAAATTCTTAAAAATTATCCATCATTTATTGCAAGGATTGGGGAAAACCCAGAAAACCCCAATCAGATCAAAAGGTGTTAGTAGTAATAATTAGTAGTAATACAAGTATTGAAGTTATTAAGGTCGGGGATTTCTAGAGAGGAAGAGCAAAAGGGATGATTTCAAGGAGGGTATTATATGTGAATGTCATTCTTTATTGAATTTCCTTATTATTATTTTCTTTTTTCTTAGTTATTTTGGTTTCTTTAATTTTTCTTCTTAGTTTTTTCTTTCAAGAACTCAAACTTAATTTTTATACGATTGTTTTGCAGACTCGATGACGTGGGAAAAACCAAGGACAAGAGGACAAGCTCCACTCCCGCGATCATTGCATAGTTCAACAATGATAGCCAACAAAATGTATGTCTTTGGTGGTTGGGTGCCTTTGGTTATAAACGACTCAAAGGCGACCACTGAACGTGAATGGAAGTGCACAAACACATTGGCTGTTCTCGATTTGGGTAGGTATTGATGTCAACATAGACATCTTTCATAAATATACGTACAAATATGTATATTTTAGGAATCGTAAATCAGAGCAAAAATAAAATGTATAATAAGAGTTATACATTTAATAAGAGTTTTACGTTTTTGTTTTATATTTTAGTAAATGCCAGATATTGATAAAAATTAAAAATAATAAATAATTTTAAAATGTTCTATTTAAATAATTATATTTGCTAATTTCGCTGATATGTTTTCTATTTGTAGACACAATGACTTGGGAGAATGTCACCCTAGACACCGTTGAAGAGAACGTTCCAAGGGCTCGAGCTGGACATTGTGCTGTTGGGATACAAAGTCGCCTTTATGTGTGGTCAGGACGAGATGGTTATCGCAAAGCTTGGAACAACCAGGTTAGGGTGAGATGATCTTCTATCACTCAATATAGTCACACACAGTTTGTATATAATAATAATATTATATAAAAAAGAGATTTCATGTCTCAATGAATATCTCTTTTTTAGTCAATGTGTTCAGTACATTTTGAATGCATACACAAATTTTAAAATAAGATTTGTTTCCACGTTTTTAAATAATAATTGGAATTTCTTATTTAGGAATTGTGCCATTTAAATCAAACATAAAAGTTGGTTCTTAATTTGTTTATCTTAAAAATTGTTTGTTTTAAAGTATATTTATATTCGTTAAGCTCGCTAAAAAAATACTATTGAATTAAGTATTAGTATTAGCAGCTTATATGATAAATTGCGATTGTTAACTTTGGATCTTTTGTATTTAGGTGTGCTGCAAGGATCTGTGGTATCTAGAGGTGACAAAACCGCTATACGCCGTCAAAGTGGCCCTGGTACGTGCATCCACGCATGCGTTGGAGCTCTCTTGGACAGCTACAACCTTTGCTGCGGCCTATGTGCTACAAATTCAAAAGATCGAGCAAGCCCAAGCAGTTGTCACAAAGCAGCCAGGTCAAAGTTTGGTCCAGCAGAACGCGGCCGCCACCGCCACCGTCGCCATTGCCACACCCATCAACTCGACGGCTTCTGCCAGTGCTGCCGCCTCAATTGGATCTGAAAGCATGCCGCTAGTGGCATCAGGAGCATTGAAATTCGAGAAGAGTCCAATGTCAGTGGTACATCTAAGCGGAACAGCAAGTCCATCATCGGTAGCTAAATCAACAGCGAGTGCTGATCTCGTCCAGACGCAGGCGACCACAGTCAAAACGGCAATTTCAATGGTCGCGACCCCGACAACGCCAACGACACCGACATCGTCGACAGTTACGGCCACAGTTCAGCCACAAATATCCATAATTAGCAGCAGCAACACATCTGGTATACTGCAAAAATTCCGACCGAGCACATCAAAGGTATCAGGAGCAACATCATCAGCAGGAAATTCGTTGACAACAACAACATCCGTTGTTGGCGGCTCTCAAATGATAGACACCCAAAACGTGTCTGTCCGTGTGGCAAGCTCTGTCGCGCCCAGTGGCATTGTGCTCACCTCACAGACTGGATCAACGGGGGCGCTACGAATAATACCAGGCGTTACGGCATCCACGGGTCAGACATTGCGTCTAGCATCTACATATAGCAGCAGTGCAGTTTCTGGTGGAGGAACCTCCACAACCACAACAATATTGAAATCCGCACAGCCAAGTGCCGCAGTTCAACTGTCTGCAGCTGGACAGACATCGGGCAATCCGACAGCAACAACAACATCGCTGGGAGGCAAACAATACTTTATTCAAAAGCCATTGACACTGGCGCCCAACGTACAACTGCAATTTGTGAAGACGAGCAGTGGAGGAATGACAGTGCAGACAATGCCAAAGGTTAATTTCAATATTACCAAAGGCACTGGCCATGGTCAAGCCATATCAATTAGTAACCAGCAGCTGGCAGCGGGCTCTACCCAAGTTCAGGTATTTACAAATGCTCCTCCTCATACAAATTTAAAATATTCAGTTATTTTCATAAAAAGATTTTATAATTTTAACTTTTATCGTTTTATTGTTTCCCACTGTAGTGCATATTCAAACTAACGATCGATATATTAATGATGATTTCAGATTGCATCAGGCAGCAGCAACAGCAGCGCTCAACCGAAGACTATTATGGTGACTGGAGCAGCTGCAACATCGACATCAACATCAGGGGCAACTGCAACTGGAGGACACCAACAGCAGACGCTGTTGCAGCAGCAGCAGCAACAACAGCAGCAGCAACTGCAGAAGCCAATTGTATCTGGAAATGTTCTGAAACTTGTATCGCCTCATACTGTTTCCGGTGGCAAGCTAATAATGAAGAATTCAAACATTCTGCAAATGGGCAAAGTGACGTCCAATGTGATGGGCGGCAAGCCGGCGTTCGTAATAACCAATAAACAAGGCGCTCAGATCGGCAATCAACAGATCATTATTGTTACCACTGGCTCCAGTTTACGTACTATGCCCACTGGCTCAGTGATGACGACCGCCGGCAGCTCCGTCAACTGTGGCACAAGCATCGTGAGCTTTGTCAATTCAGCTGGAACAACAGTCGGGCCACGTACCGTCGTGTCCAGTGGCCAGAGTAATGTTAAAATGGTTCGCAGCATACAAGGTGCTGCTGGTGGAGCAGCTGGACGACCAATAACATTGACACTACCAGCAACATCAACTGCATCCTCGCAGCTGCTTGGACATGGCAACAAAGGACATGTAACCACACAGAAACTGCAGCAGAAAACTGCTGTTTATATTGGCGGCAAACCGGTAACTGTAATGAGCGCAGGCTCACCTGGTACTGGTGCTAGTTCCAGCTCGGCAGCTGGCAACAAGTTGGTCATGTTGCCAGGCGGGGCAGCACGCAAAGGATTTGTCAACATTTTCAATGCTGGCGGCGGTCAACGCGCTGTGACATTGGCAACGCGAAGTGCTCCGGGTAATAATAAGACGACCGTGCAGCTCAAGGAGAAGGATAATAGCGCTGTTGAGGCAGCGGTTACCATTGCAACCATGGCCGAATCAGCTTACATTGATGCCGATCCCATGGATGATATTATTGAGCAGCTCGATGGTGCTGGCGATTTACTGAAGACCCAAGAATCCCAATCAAATGTAGATGACGACATTGATGATGAAGCTGAAGATGCCGATGCCGCCGCCACCACGTCAGCAACTCCAGTTGCTAGTGCCAGTGCTTCTGCTCCTGCTGCAGCAGGATCACAGGAAGTTAAGCCGGAAACAATCGATGATATTTCTGATGTTAGTAGCACAACTGATGCACAGAAAACATCGACACAAGCCAGCGATACAAATGCCAATGTATCAACAGCAGTAACGACAACTGAGTCGGAGATCAACCAGCCGACAGCATCTGAGACTGAGGCCGCAAATATATTGACAACGATTAAGTCGGGCGAGGTTTTGAGCGGCGCCGGCATCTTCAAGGACTCGGCAATATCGACCACAAGCGAGACCGATGTGGAGCAAAGGACCATGCCAATTTCCTCTCAGCGACAGCATCAGCATTCAAATATGGACGACTCCCATTTGGAAGCGCTAGCATCTGCGGCTGTCATGCAGGCGGCCACAGCTTCAGCGGATTCAAGTCGGACAGCGAGAAGTCTGCTGGATGGCTCTTCAGCAAATAAACTGAATAGTAACAGCAACAGTATCAACTTTAAATCGAATGAACAACAAAAAAGCAGTACAGACAGTAATACTTCACTTGCCGCTGGCAATACAATTGATGAGAGCGATCAATGGCACACTGTGGGCATATTCAAGGAGCTGTCCCATACTGTTACCAGCTATATCGACTATAAATGCTTCAACGAAACGCTGCTGGAAAACTTTGATGCTGACAATCTGCCAGATCTAGCACAATATCCGCGCATCAGTTTGGATCCTGGAACGGCCTATCGCTTTCGCTTGGCTGCCCTAAATACATGTGGACGCGGTGAATGGGGAGAGATATCCAGCTTCAAGACATGCTTGCCTGGATTCCCAGGTGCCCCGTCGGCCATCAAGATATCCAAGGATGTTAAGGAAGGTGCCCACCTGACATGGGAGCCACCACCGGCGCAGAAGACCAAGGAGATCGTGGAGTACTCTGTCTACCTAGCCGTTAAGCCCACGACAAAAGATAAGGTGGCTTCTTCGCCACAGCTGGCATTTGTTCGTGTTTACGTTGGAGCTGCCAATCAATGTACAGTGCCTAATGCATCACTTTCAAATGCCCACGTCGATTGCTCCAACAAGCCGGCGATCATTTTCCGCATCGCTGCACGCAATCAGAAAGGATACGGACCGGCAACTCAAGTCAGGTGGCTTCAAGATCCGACAACAACGAAACTGCAAGGTGCCTCCAATGCCACCAACTTGAAGCGCACGCAGGAGAAAACGGGATCATCGTCCTCGGCAAGTCCGTATAGTTCGCCTCAGAAGCGTGCTCGAGGCACTGGCATCCAGGGCAGCGATTGAACATCATCATCATCGTAGTCTTTGATTTTACAGATTGAATAGTGCAACCCTATTGTACATATTATTTTCTAAAATGCTTCCACTGGCAGAAGATCCCCAAGCGAGTGCGTCATTCATCATTCATCGAGTTGCTCTAAGTTGCATTATTATTTTTAATTAAGCATATTCAAATATACATATTCTAACTTACATACTTACCTTAAGTCAAAAGACGAAAGTAACCCTAAATAAAAACGAAATCTGTTTAAATCTTGCATTGTTCCGGTGATACTGGACCCAATCTGCTGGAATGACCCATTCGCTTTCTGCGTGGTCGTGATTTTGACGTTGCGCACATAGATATGATCTGTCCAACTGCTCCAGCACAAAAATATACACCTTTAAATGGACAGTTGTCTACAGTGTACAGTACTAGAGAGCAGAAGGAGTATTGTCGAGTGCTACTATAAAGTAAAGCGGCTTATTCAGAATAAAGTAGACAACGGAATACCTCTGAATCCAATAATTGTTTGCGGTTTCTCAATGGAAGGTGCGACCACTTCTATACTGAGTTAATCGGCAATCGGTGGTCTACGAATCCCTGACATATCGAAAATCACCAAACGGCACGCTTCCTGAATTTCGTATGTTTCATGGAGAGCGTGATACATTAGTTCGTCTGGACTGGGGACTAGAGACATGGGAATCGTTGCAAAAATCGGAGTATCAGGCACATTCACACCTTTGAAGAACACGTTGCACGAAATTAAGAATAAATGTCTGCTTGACATAGAAGAATGGATCTTACACAAATTATCCCCCTTAAAGAACGAAGTGCAAAAAAAACTTTAAAAATTGTACATTGAACAGATGTTACCAACTTTCTTTTTAAACTCTAGTATTTGGTAAAACACCGGCACAATTTATTGCGGTACAAAGACAAGGTTTCCCTTCAGGAAATCCATTTAATAATTCTTCGCCTCCGTAATGAAAGCACAATTCCTCATTGGCAGAGATATTCCGCTTTGCAAATATTCCTGAAAGAAGCTTGATCAGTTAAGTAAATTGATTTAAGTGATTTAATTACTTACCTATTTTCGGTATCGGGCTATTTATTCTCACTGCCAAGACCTCACAGTTCGGGTCACAGCTGTGGTTTAGGTAACGACCAATGTTTCCACGCCGAGAAGGATCCACAATAGTTATCTGCGATGGCTGGCGGCAGTCTGTGTTATTCCCTAACTTGGAGTATTCGTGTAGACACAATACATAGTTCATTTGGCCACGTTTGTCTACGAGTTCCAGACGCCGCTTAGCCTCACCAAGGGTTAAGAGCTCCCCAGCATATTCGCAGATGAAAGCACCGCATGGAATATCAACCGTTGTGCGTAAGCCCATTGATTTAAATAATGGTGAATGAAATATTTCCAATTTCTTGCGTGGCCCGTATTGCACTAAACGGTTAGTGCACTGGCTCAATTCGCATTCACAAAAATCATTGCACTCTATTATAGCAGGTAATCGTCTATCTTTATTTTTAAGTAAAACCAATTCGCCTTTCTCATGATCAAATACAAAGCCTCCTCCATGGCAGCAGTGAACGTTGTCATTGCAAATACGGCGAGTATTATTCTGGACGCCACAACTGCAAGATAATGTCAGTTGCGAATTATAGTTATCTTGGAGGCTTTTGAACTCTGGGCTGCCGTCGTCAGTCATGAGAACATTTTCCAAAATATATTCAACTGATCCTTCGTGGTCGTAATCATCATCAATTTGAAACATCGAGTTTCAAGTGAAAAGCCCCTTTTTTTATTTAAATCACCGCGAAGCCGAAAATATGGGTGGCTGCAGTGACAACACTATTCAAGCCAGGTACAGTATACTGATGGTCTGCGCGCGACACACCACAGGTGTCAGGTCTAATAGTTTTAGCCTAGATAAGGCTGTCTTGGGAGACCAGTCGATGCAGGTCCAACTGGAAGTTTTAATGTAAGGCCCCTTTTGTATTGTTTGTTTTTCATTTACATTAATAAAATTTGATTTGTACGATAAATAATGGTTGCTTTTATTCATCGATAAATGAAGTAGGGTTATTGTATCGATACTTTAAAATACTTATCGCATGTTCCACGTATGAGTTTGTGAGAATCGCACATCGCTAAAAGTTATCGCGCCGTCTCTCCTCCCTCCTTCGCACGTATTTCGCGAGCTCGTCACAGTTTTTTTTTTCGTTCCTGACATAAATAATATTTTGGCATTTGAAGTTGCAATTATTAATTAAATAAAGATCAACCAGTTACAAGCGTGAGATGAGCGAGACTATTAATACCGCGGTCACGTTCCCGACCTTCGAGAAGCCGACCGTACAATTCAACGAAAAGGGTTGGGGGCCATGCGAGTTGCCGGACACGTTTAAGGATGTGCCATATCAGCCGTTCAGCAAGAACGATCGTCTAGGCAAGATCTGTGACTGGACAAGCACCTCCAACAATGATAAGAAGTATCAAAGTAAGTTTGTAACCAAATTAAATCTAACATATGCACAAAGTGAGGTTATGTCGTCTGTGTGCGTTTTGTTTGTGAGTGTCGTGGCAGCCAAATGGAGACTTAACATTTGTTGTTTTTCTTTTTTGTAGACAAGTATGCGTCCACGTTTGGCACTGGAAATCAATATGCTTACTACCATGAGGAGGACGAGACTACGTTCCATCTAGTGGACACGGCCCGCGTCCAGAAGCCACCCCATCAACGCGGACGCTTCCGCAACATGCGAAATTCGCGTTCGGGACGCGGTCGCAATGGACGCGGCGGTCTCAATACGCACGGTCATGGTATGACCACATTGAGCAGCAAGAATGTGAAGGCCCGTGATCCGCGACGTGGTGTGGGCAAACGTTTTGGAAACCGAGGCCCTCCACCCAAAATGCGTGAATCGTCGGTTGCCGTGCGTGCTGACTGGGCTTCCATTGAAGAGATGGACTTTCCCCGTCTTATTAAACTTTCGCTGCCGAACATCAAAGAGGGCGAAGACATTACTACTTGTGGCACGCTGGAGTACTATGACAAGACGTACGATCGCATTAACGTGAAGAACGAGAAGCCGCTTCAGAAGATTGATCGCATTGTGCATACGGTAACCACCACTGACGATCCCGTCATTCGTCGTCTGTCCAAGACAGTGGGTAACGTCTTTGCGACCGATGCCATTTTGGCTACTATTATGTGCTCGACTCGTTCCAACTACTCCTGGGATATTGTTATCGAGAAAGTTGGTAAGTGAATTAACGTAAACAAAAGTGTTTAGATTGATTATTATATTGGGATTTATCTTGCAGGCGATAAGATCTTTATGGACAAGCGCGATCATACGGAATTCGATTTGTTGACTGTGAATGAGACCAGCGTTGAGCCACCCACTGATGATGACAGCTCGTGCAACTCGCCGCGCAATCTGGCCATTGAAGCCACCTTCATAAATCACAACTTCAGCCAGCAAGTGCTCAAGACCGGAGACCAGGAAGCCAAGTATAAGTTCGACGAAACCAATCCCTTCATCAGCGAGGACGAGGATATACAAGTGGCCAGCGTTGGTTATCGCTACAAGAAATGGGAGTTGGGCAGCGACATTGTAAGCACTTTAAATGCTCATTAACTACGGTGTATTTAACTAATTAAATTACCTATTGCAGGTTTTGGTGGCGCGCTGCGAGCATGATGGCGTGCTGCAAACGCCCAGCGGAGAACCGCAGTTCATGTCCATTAAGGCACTGAACGAATGGGACTCAAAGCTGGCCAATGGTGTTGAGTGGCGCCAAAAGCTGGACACCCAACGCGGCGCTGTGTTGGCTAATGAGTTGAGAAACAATGCGTGCAAGCTGGCCAAGTGGACGGTGCAAGCTGTGTTGGCAGGATCCGATCAGTTGAAATTGGGCTATGTATCACGTATTAACCCCCGGGATCATTCACGTCACGTCATTTTGGGTACTCAGCAGTTCAAGCCACACGAGTTTGCCACACAGATCAATCTGAGCATGGACAACGCCTGGGGCATTTTACGTTGCATCATTGACCTGGTGATGAAGCAAAAGGATGGCAAATACTTGATCATGAAGGATCCCAACAAGCCAATCATTCGCTTGTATGATATACCCGATAATACATTCGATTCGGATGATTCGGACGATGGCGAGGGCGATGATGGTGAAGGTTTCCAGCAGGTCTACAACTATGCCAACAACAGCAACAAGATTTAGATCTACTTTTAGATCTGTGCACTTTATAAAGTTATAAACCCATACATACATATACACACACACCCGTATAATCATAAAAACCGGTTAAGCAATGCCAAATCACAATAATATTAATGATCGTGGCATTTGTTGTAATCATTTGATTTTAAGTTGGCTCTTTTTGCAAGTGCAACTAGTTTCGAGTAAAGCACAGAATGGAAATAGATTTGGAGAGTTGTGAACTTTGTGGCTGGGTCAGTGGGCGGTGCAATGTACTTCCAAGTACATGTAGAAATTAATCACCTCCGACATCGGTCGATTTATTGGTCGCGATAACGCTTAGCATCCGGCTGCAAGCGATTAATACAGCTTCAACTGGTAGTCAATATGGGAGAGCGAGTTTAGTCTCATCGTGAAGCTCACGGCGATCAATTCACGCAGTCTATCAAACCACGATCTGTGCTGCCATGCTATCGGTATTGAGGCTGCAGCTCTTATTGATTGGCTCATTGGGCGTCATTGGCTTCGCTGGTAAGTTGTGGCCACTGTCAGGGTTAAGAATCCTCTTGCTGATAAGACTACATTGCCCTCTTACCGGTTCAACCGGTTGAACCGGCTGAAATTATGTAAAGTATTAATTGACATTGATTGGTTCTCAATGTTTCCCATTATGCATCTCCGCTAGCCGCTGCGCAATTTAGCTATGGCAACTGCGAAACAAAGGGCAGCAAGGAGAGAGGTCTGTGCATTCACATAAATGACTGTCCATTTCTCTACGAGATTCTCAATATAACAAAGACAACACCCGAGCAGAGACAACTGCTCGCCGACAGCCAGTGTGGCCTGGACAACACACGCCAGAGCGGTCTGGTGCAGCGCATTCTTGTCTGTTGCCCGGATGGCAAACGTCTCACCGTTTCACCGGGCACAAACACAACTGGCTCTGCTATTGAAAATCGGAATGAGGACGCTCCTGAGCCAGGCAATGTCTTGCCCAGCATTGGAAAGTGTGGTATCATGTTTGCCAATCGCATTATAGGAGGCACTAAGACGCAGCTCTTTGAGTTTCCCTGGATGGCGCTGCTTAAGTATAAAAAACGTAAGTCTCAATATCGAAACAAATATCGGTTACGGTATTGATCCCGATAAATGTTCATACCGGCTGCGATATTAGGTCGCGCGCACACTGGCGTCAGAAAGCTGAGCTTATAGGCAGTGTTGTCAATTTAGCTATTCCCCGCTAGATCTAGCAGGCTGCAATTGGCAAATGCGGGATAAATGGTAAATAGCGGCTAGCCGCATTCATAGCTATTTTCCAAGCAAAACTGGCGTACACATTCATCTGTCAGCCCAATATTGGATTAAATCACTAAGCAAATAACCTATAGAGAACCCATCCTATACAACTAAAATGTCACAGAAAAAATGCTTGCGAAGCGTCCACCGCGAAGTGTTACCGATCTGGCAATATTGTTCGAGTGGAATTTATAAAAATTAAGGGTGTTGTTTTGAATAAAATAATGTGGGTTAAAAGTTTTAAGGGTAGAGGGTATTTCATATTTCACATGTTTTAGTTTCGCAAGCAACGGCCCCAAAAATAAAATCGCTTCTCTTATAAATTCCACTATAACAATATTGCCAGATCGGTAACACTTCGCGGTGGACGCTTCGCAAGCATTTTTTCTGTGACATTTTAGTTGTATAGGATGGGTTCTCTATAGGTTATTTGCTTAGTGATTAAATCAATAAAAATATCGTTTCACTACTGTAGCGTTTTTTTTAAGCTATCAACAAACTATTCTGGCTACTTCTAGCTTTTTTCAAAGGCTAGTTTAGCTTTTTTATTACCCGAACAGTTGGCAACACTGCTTATAGGAGAACTGATAATTTCAAATCGTATCAGTGAGCTGAAATTTTTAAGCCACGCATACAGAAAGCTTAAACTGAAGCTTTTGCTCAATGTTTGTCAACCATTATGGTTTCGAAGCGGCTGCGGAGATTTTGCTTGCCGAAAAAAGTAAAGTAAATAAAGTAAAGCAGAGCTGAGATTAAAGCTTATCGGCTCTGCTAAGATTTCAGTGTGTGAACATTCATACAAATAATGCGTTTGTATCATCGTGGTGAGCTGTAAGTTTAGTTTTTAGTCGCCAGTGTGCGAGCGGCCCGATTTTCTGCATTCTCAATTAAATCACCTAACTGATCTCCCTATATAACAGCTAGCAATGAGTACGGATTTAATTGCGGTGGAGCACTGATCAACTCAAGATACGTGCTGACTGCTGGCCATTGCCTGGCTAGCAGCAAGTTGGAAAAGTATAGATGGGAGCTGCACAGTGTGCGTCTGGGAGAGTGGGACACAAGCACAGCTCCAGATTGTGTTACCGAGCTGAGCAAGAAACAAACCTGCGCCCCTATGCACATAGACATTGAGATTGAGAAGCGGATAGTGCATGAGTTGTATGTGCCCAACTCCATCGATCAGATGCACGACATTGCCCTGCTTCGGCTCAAGGAGTTGGTCAGTTTCACGGAATACGTGAAGCCCATTTGCTTGCCAGTTGGCGAAGCCGTTCGCAACAACAACTTTGAAGGCTATGCCATGGATGTCGCCGGCTGGGGTGTTACCGAGGATGGCAATCCCAGCAGTGTTAAGCTCAAGATAACCGTGGACGTATGGAATCATAAACAATGCCAGGACAAATATCGCGTTTACCAAATGCATCTCAATGGATCACAATTATGCGCTGGCGGTAAGAACCAGATTGACACTTGCCAGGGTGACTCCGGCGGCCCACTCATGGTGCCCACCAATGTGGGTCAGCAGGAAGTATTCTTTGTGGCCGGTGTCACTTCATATGGGCCCGTACCGTGCGGCCTGCAAGGGTGGCCAGGTGTTTACACACGGGTTGGAAACTTTGTTGACTGGGTGATAGATAAATTGGAGGCATAGTTAAACCGATTAATAATTTGATAAATAAAATTGAGAGTTTATTATTCACATATCTTGTAAGTTGATGTGGCTAGGTAGCTGCTTAGCTACTTTGGGAGTGGAATGAAAGGTTCCTAAATAAAGTGGCTCACAATACAGCCAAGCGCAATCATGCGTAAATTAAAAAAAATTAATTACAATATAAATAAGTTCATGGGAGCAAGATTAATCTTTTGCAATCTTTTGATAATCTCTCGCCAATATAAACAATATACAATATATAGTACATACATACACTGATTTGGCGGAAAATGATTATTTACAGAAACAAATACTTGCCGGCAATCATTTCTAGTATACATATTAAACATTTAAACGCAACATCTTTTTTATAAGCATGAACTTAGCGAAATAATATAAATATAATAAATAAACAGATGTTACAAAGAATTGGCGAATAATTTAGGAAAACGTTCATCTCATTTTTTTAGATTTTAAGGTTGGTTTAGCTAACTGCTTTTGGTAATTACAGTAAATCGAGCTGAGAGTTCTTAAATATAAATGAAATTGGCCCAGCTTTAGGCTCAGTTTCGAGAGTAGGCGGCGATAGTCTTGTGTTTTATAATAGGCACCTCAACAAAGGCAAAGCTGAAAAACGCATTGCGAATATTTACAGTAATCATACATCCTCGAGTGCAACACGCGGCGCTGTGGCATTCACAGCCATGACTGGCTGCTCGACGTCCTGCGTTCTATGAAGTGCAGCCAACGCGTTCTGCAATGCCTCCAATACACCTTTTACTGCAATGCAAAAGCCACGACTGCAAGGTAGAAGTGGAAATTCAGGCATTTCGTAGGGCGTTTTATAATCCGTAGGCATTTCTGCAATATATATAAAAATATATTATATACGTAAATATTTTTGAAAATGTATTACTGACCCTTAATGCAGGCTATCTTTAATCGCTGTGCTTCGGCCGAGTAATCGGACCAGGTCTGCATGCGTCCATGTAACTCCGTTCCATACTTTTTGTAGTGCTCAATCAATTCTTTGCGAAATATGAGTGGTGGATTTTGCAGTTGCTTGACCGTGGAATGTGCAATTTTAATAATAGCCATTTCATTGTAGACTCGCGAGTTCTCGTTGCCCAGCTGGGTACCTGTGTGGGAGTGCGGATACCATTAAATTCATCTTCGATTTGATCCAATTTAATAACTTACCACGCTGCTTCTCGTAGCCGGCCTCATTATAGTAGGGCTCATCAACCAGTATGAGTCCCTGTATAGAGACCAACACTTGGAGCATTGTGCTTTGGGGCGTCCACACTTCAGTATCGCGTCCTGACCAGGTGCCCAGCAATGAGACGCAAACTTTGCCTTCCTCGTACAGATTTGGGTTTAGCCGCTCAGTACAGTAGCTAATGTAATGACAGGTGGGCGGACTCTTTGGATAGTCGCTTCCCATTTGAAAGTCGAAGAAAAAGAGAGCGTTTTCATAGGGCGTGCGCTTAGGGCCAACCATCATGACAGATATTAAATCCATGCGATCCTCGTAGGCACGCACAACCACACCTGGAGGAAGGGATGCCTGCAGCATAGCATATTCACGGTGAACGGCTCGCTGATACTGCGCCTTGTTGCTGGGATGTATAATGTTTCCAATGAAGTGATGAGCGTTTGGCGCATTGGACACCACCTCGAAGCATTGATTACTGGTCGTCGTGATGGGCTGCTTAAGAGTGGGTGATGAGCTAGCTGTTGGGCATTCCAGCGGTGGCAACGATTCAGACAGAGCATTTAGGTTTAATGGCTGTTCCATTAACTGATCAGACGGAGCATCTTGGTTTAATGGCTGTTCCACAAACTGACCAGACGGATCATCTAGGTTTAATGGCTGTTCCACAAACTGAACCTCCTCGCCTTTAAATGCTGGTTGTGATTCATGCTCCAGCTCCTCCGAGTCCTCCTCAACCTCATCAATATCAGTAATCTGCTGTTCATCAAGGTCTTTGTCTTTATTAATTCCAAATTTCTCCACAATTGCCTCTCGGCACTTGGCCATCTGCTCTTTGATTAGAAAACAGAATACCTCGCAGACGTCTGCATCGTGATTGGCGACCAACTCAATACTGGTGCTTGAGGACGACATTAGGTTCTGATTATCATTATCCTCGGCACAGTCTTTGCAATCGGCAGAAGCTATATCGCTTGAGCTGTTCTCGCCGCGTGAATAAACACCAGAGTCATTCTGTAAGAAGAAACTATTAGTGTTGATTGGTTTAAATACGGATGATTTGAGTTTAGTCTTACCTTTTCGCATTTGCACTTTTCGAATGCTTTTACAATGCTGGCACGTGCATTTTTGATCATATCCTCATACTCGGCTCGGTATTGAGCAATGGCATCGCAGTAAACAGGTTGGGCCTCGCTTTCGGACAGATCGACGTTGCTCAGTAGCACGGCCTGTTCTGTCGCATCCTCAACATTGATCCTCTCACTGCTGCTATTCTTTTTGCACTGAACCTCGTCTATTTGAGTAGTGGACTTACGTTTACTAGGTGTCGACGTTGATGTAGCTTGTCCAGCCGATGGCGGATCCAAATCCATGGTTGGATTAATG
Source organism: Drosophila suboccidentalis (assembly GCA_037043435.1). Classification (NCBI taxonomy): domain Eukaryota; kingdom Metazoa; phylum Arthropoda; class Insecta; order Diptera; family Drosophilidae; genus Drosophila; species Drosophila suboccidentalis. The sequence continues at coordinate 5,961 of JBAMBK010002477.1, read as the reverse complement.
TTCAAGGTGCAATTGTCGATCTGAACCGGCAACGGGACAGTAGTGGCAGCAGCCGCATCGGGTTCGGGCACCGAAACAGAAGTTGCGCATTCCTTGTGCGATAAAATTCCGTTGAAGTAATCTTCGTGAAAGAAGTCGGTTTTGAGATAACGGTCCAGATGACGGCAATTCTTGTAAACGGCCATGAGATCATTGAGAACATCTGGCTTTCGCTTTTCTGGCAAGACGTGAAAGATCTTTTCCAGACGATGAATGGCATCCTTGGCACGATCGATTCCCGAAATAATGTGCTCCTCCGCTTTCAGCGATGAAATGCTGTTACTCATATTATTCGATTGACTATTCTCTGACTGCGTCTCCCAGGAGTTATCCGAGTCATCTGATTCGTATGCGTCCTGCGTATCACTTTGATGAATCTCAAAAAGATCCTGGGGATAACACATGGTTATATGGCCCTTGGCCCACCAAACACGCACGCGTCCATCGGGGAAATTATCAATTACTTGGCCGGCCGTTGAATTGAGATCATCGCCTGTAAAATTCGACACTCTTATGACCATGGTGCCCGGCCGGTACTGATAGTCAGCGTGATCCTTTAAATCGTACACGCTGAGCTCCTCTACCTCCTTGCACGATGGGCTGCAAAAGGGCGAATCAAATAATTGGAACAGCAATCGAATGCTCAAAGGTACTTACACGGGATTATCAAGATTGCCATATATGTTAAACCACTTAACTTTGGCAATGCGTTCATCGTGATCCACGGATTGTATGACGCCGTAATCAACCTGCGAGGGGGTGTAATCATTGGCCTTGCTAACAAAGTCGCCCGGAAAGAACTCATGATTGTCCAAATGGTGAATGGGATAGAGTTCGGTAGATGGAATGCCCGTCTCTACCGTCCCATCCTGCCAAACTACCGTCAGTGAGCTATACACAACCAAAGTTTCAACTACAATCTCGTCGCCATCTTTGGGATCAGATTCTTTACGATGCAGCGTAATTTTTTTGCTAGGTCGCGATTTCTTTTTGCTGGGTCGGCGCTTAAAGTTGCGTGTCACTAGACGGGCTTGAGAAGCAATAACCTCAGTATCGGAATTCGCGTCCGTTGTCACTGAGACATCCAGGGATTCCTGTGGCAGCTCTTCATCGGCATCGTCCTCAATTGTTTCCCAAACTTCATCATTATTAGCCCTGGCCTTCTTTCCAGCTGTGTTAGTTGATGCACCCAGCTTAAGCGACAGATTACTAATCTCATTTTCGACCAGCGATCGATTAAGACGCTGACTGCTGGGCTTAACACTCAGTCGCCGTGATTTATTCATGTGAGCAGTGCGAGAACTGGATGCAGTCGAAGGGGAAGGCAACGCGTCATGAGCACCTCCGATAGAATCGGACTTTAACTGATCATTCTGTTCGCATTGCCTGTTCTCTTCGGCCTTTTGGCGCTGGTAGATCGACTGGAACAACTTGGCTGTGTAACGAGTCAAGAAGATATCACAATTATTACTTAAAACCAAAACGAGAGATGCATTTAAACATACCTTGTTCCTGCTCCCAGAGATTACATTTTACTAGTTTATCACATTGCGAATATTTGAGGTAGAAGCGATCGTGAATTTGCAGCAGATAGGATTCGTAGATGTTCAGACGCTTAACTTTGTCCAAATCTGCACCGAAAATACAGCTTTTTGGCTGCTTTAAAGGATCTAAATCAGTGCCGTTCTCACACTGCGGTGTTGCCTTAAAGGTCCAGGCCACATTGATCGCGGTAGTTTTAACAGATTCCACAGTGTACTAAAAAGCATACAGTATGTTAATTAACCATGTGACGCTTAGTAATTTGAAATTGATTTACTAACCAGGGATCGCCGCTTGTTGTTTGTGGGCAAAGGTAAATCTGGTGTTAAATTGGTAACGCGATCCAAAGGCGGCAGACGTCCAATGACCACATTATTGGGATAGTACACACTTGGACTAAACACTTCGCGATCACACGATCCATATGCGTCCTTAAACTTGTGAAAATCGTTCGATGTAATTTCCAGCAGTGCGCCATAGCTGGATCTACATATGAGTAAAGGCGAGAACGTGTCAAGTGCGAATCGTGTCACAGCTTTGCGGTGGCTTACTCACTTCAGTACAACAGACTCATCCACGCTGACGGTGTAACCGATCCAATTGCCCAGACATACGGGTACATCGCGAGACCACTCGGAAATTGGACGCAGACGCTCCGAAGGTACATTCCTGATTACGTATTTGGTGCCCAATACCTTAACGTCTGCACGAACATTAACATCGCGCACATAGCCTGCCTGGCCCGACAGATGTTTCTCTCCGGGCAAGCGGCGTCGCACGACGTCACCAGGCATTAGGGTGCGGTCGGCGAGGCCAATCTGAAATGCGGTAATGCCGTTAGAATTGAAAATAATCCAAAGAGAACCAGAAGAAATCAAACAACAACAACACGTGTCAATGCAAGCTGCCAAAAAGGCAAAACAGTTGTCAAAACAAAAGTAACTGTTTTTAACTGTTATTTACATACACGCATATTTATATAGTTGAGTACATAAATACATGCACGTGTAACATATGTATATGTATGTATGTGAAGCTAGGCAGTGACAATTACATAACCTCAATCCACTTACCGATTTTTCTGTTCGCACAATTTCCTTTCCTTCGGGATAAAATGCAACACGCACCTCTCCCTTACCGAGCACGTCATTAACTTCCTCCTCCTCATCATCCGACGAATATGACTCAGCTGTTCCCGTCACAATTCCAAAACAAACGCGACCTTTACGATCGATGTGAAACACTTCATCCTCGAAAAAGAACTGAAACTCCCGATTGGCGGCAGAGCTCTTGGAGGACGTTGTTCCGCCCGCTGTCTTACGATTGCCATGTGCACTGCCCGCCCCACTTGGTCGAAATTCAACCGTTGTTGGAGGTGAAGTTGCCACAGTGGCCTCCGAATCTGTTGTTGTTGGTGGTGGTGGTGGTGGAGTGGCCGCAGCCTCCAAAGGGGTGCCGCCGCTCTTGGCAGCACCCGCAACTTGACTCAGCATATTACCAATTGTGAACTACATACATGGGAATACAATTTTAGAAATTCAAATTAATATACTGGTTAGCTATTATGCAAAGTTTATGGGCAGCGTTCAAGCCTAGCAGACAATCGTCCCTTTTCTTTTTACAAGCCGAAATACACTTATTTACCATGGACCGCTTGTCGGTAAAAAGTCGATCTGCTCATAAGTACGTTGTTGCTATTACTTACTCCAAACAATTTAATTTATTTACAACTGGTGAGGTTTGCTGGGGCTTAACACATTCATACAATTACACATTTACTTTACACTGCTAGAGGAATACATTTAATAAGCTATACTGAAAACTTGCAATTGTTACAATTTTGCCAGCTAATTCTAAAAACTACTATAAACAACATCGAAAAACTAGTTAAGTTGGGCCCAGTGAAATATCGTTTACAGACACGGCTGCCATAATTGGCGATTTTGCGCCAAAACTGGCTTTTTTCCTGTTGGCGCAATGGAATTTTTTTTTCGAATTGTCTTTTTTTTTCATCAGTCCAGAATCAGTTATTTTGTTTAGTTTTAGGTTGAAATACATATTTATTTTTATTTGATAACATAATCATTAAGATGAAAATGTCAAATACTTTGGAAATATGTGTTATTGCTTTAAGTGTTTGTGAACGAAATATTTTTTATTTAATTAAATGCAAAACTAACATGAACTGAAAAAAAAATTTGGCTCTTTTTAAGTCAATTTGACTCCTTTTTTGTTTGTTTTTGGCTCAATAAAATATTTTTAAGTGGCAATTGTGTTTACAGAGGCAATAACTTAACATTTTGCTGAACTGTTATCAACAGCAAGCAAAAAATTCAAATTAAAATTAAATTTTTTTGAAAAAATATACAAACTTTTGTTGTCTGCACCATTTGGTGGAGAACAGCATAAAGTGAGATGTACATTAATGTGCCGGGAATTCAAACTTAACAGCTGATTGTCTGTTTCAATAATCAATAACAGATCAATGAAAAAATTATAACAGAGCTTTTATAGGTAAAATGTATACAGTTACCCAAGTAATTGTTTTGACAAAGATGAAAGTCCAATGGATTATTACTTCTTTAACTAATTCTAGGAACCATAATCAACTGTACAAAAACTTAAAAAAATATATATTTTTCGGGAAAAGAACAATTTTTTCACAAGTTAAATTTATGCATATTTTTTTCTTTGTCAAAGCAATTGCTTAAGTTACACAAATTAAATTTTCTTCATTCGGATAAAATGATTACCTATTTCTTTGGCTGTGCCTCCAGTTTTATGAAAACTATAAACACTACACTAATCAACATCAAGAACAGTATGCCTACTAATGCGATTTTACAGCAGCCCATGTTTATCGAAAGGGCTTAAATATATACATAAATGGATTTAAACTGTAAATTTAAAAATTTTTATATGAACTGCCTTTAATATTGTACTTACTCTTTTTGTTTTAAACACGTGCACTTGTGCAAACAATGTTAATATTTTCGATGAGACTTTTCAAAAATTTCGCTTTATTTTGTTGCATTCACAAAAATTTTTCACACAGTGTCTACTTTGTAAAATAAAATGATAATGATTAATATATTAACAGGAAATGAACTTTTGCACAAGGCATGCTTTGTTTGAAAAAACATGTTAAATTTTGATGTCCATAAAATTATTCAGCCCGTTTTGCTTTAAATTTTATTTAAATTGGGTTAAACCTAAAAGGTTGTATAACCCACAATTTCTACCTGATCCACAAATCTATTTGGATTCAAAATCTCTGAAGAATTATCTATCGAATGCTTACATTACTTTTTCGAGCGCTTACCCCAAAAATATGATTTTGACACGTTTTTCGGCCTGCGGCCCTGAAAAACAGTGGCCTCTGGCCTTTTTTTTTGAACTTTGGTACCCGATAACTCTCACACATAGTTTTTCCAAGGAGAACAGTTACTTGAAAACGCTTTAGTAATCAGTTCTCTAAATTATGGTATATAGTTTTACCTGCGCCAAATTGCGCCTAAGAATTTTAAATTAGGAAAAACTAATGCAACCTCACAATAAAAACACGCGGCATAATTCCATAGTTCGACCGATTGTTCCTATGGCAGCTATATGATATAGTGGTCCGATTTGAACCAAATTTGGTCTGAATATATAAAACTACCCTAGATTCATAATATGTCAAATTGGTTAAAATCGGACCACTATATAATATAGATGTCATAGGAATTAGGTCGACATATGAAATTCTGATAAATCACACCGGAAAACAAAAAAAATTTTTTTGAATTAAAAAAAATTGTTCTTAAATTTTTTGAAAGTAATTTTTAAAAATAAAATCCTTAAAAATAAAACAAAAAAAATCAAAATTTAAAAAAAAAAATTATTTTTGGTTGCCATAAAATTTTTTTTTTCACAAATTTCATCTTTGATAGAACCTAAGTAAGTATTTCGGGGGCGTGGCACTTTTCTTAAACATTTATTTTATAGCTTGAAGAGTTATCTATTATATGCCATGTAAATTATTCGATTATCTCTTTTGTTTAAAGAGTTATGATTTTTGCAAAGTAAAATCAGGAATGGCCCCACTGTGCGACGCTTTTTTGCTGTTTTGCCGTTTTTCTAATTTGTAGTAATTAGTCAAATCTTTATTTAAAAGAAAAAGACTAGAAACAAAGACTTGAAATTGTTTTTTCCTTAAAAAAATATTAATTAAATTATAAATAAATAATAAATAGAAATGGATTTTGATTGGTTTTTAAAGTATGACGTCGTCAATTCAATGAACGATGAAGTCTACTTTCGTAAAATAACGACAACCGTCCAGGGTTAAAGAATGCAGGTCAATATGATCCAACATATAATCTGATCGAATTCTAGTTT